>JACCGJ010003537.1:0-14068 GCA_013407085.1 Atriophallophorus winterbourni
CTTGTTACAAATTGGGCACTTGGAGACGAAATCCTTCACTTGGCAACTGACGCCTGGCCAATATACTGTATCCCTGGCTCTTCTAGTGCAACCGTTGATCCCCAAATGAGATCGATGTAACTCCTGTAACATCACCTTCCGGGCTGAACGTGGGATAACCAGTCGCTCGCCCCGGAAGATCAACCCATCTTCAGTTGATAATTCATCTCGGATTTTTAATAAGGTCGAATGAGTTCGTCAAACATCGCGATACTATCTGGCCAGACACTGATTATCTGTTCCTCGAGCTTTTTCATTTCGTCATCCTCAGCCATAGATTGTCGGATTCGTGGCAACCTGATATCGCTTTCTGCAAGCGTAAATTGTACTTCTACCAGGTCCAGGTTAGCAGCGGCTACGGATTTCAATGGAGCTCTAGATAGTGTGTCCGCAAGGACCATGGTTTTACCCGGCTTGTAAATGATTTCGAAATCGTATTTCTGCAGTCGGACTAGCATTGATTGTAGCCGACGCGGTGCTTTGTCGAGTGATTTTTTCACTATTGTGGTCAAAGGCTTATGATCTGTTTGTACTATGGTCTTTCGGCCAAATGTGTAATCATTGAATTTTTCTATCGCAAATACGACTGCCAGCAGTGCTTTCTCAATCTGTGCATAGCGAGTTTCTGCATCGCTCATCTTTCGACTTCGAAAATCTATAGGTAGGTCGTTTTGCATAAGTACGGCGCCGATATCGTTTTGGCTACTGTCACACTGTATCACTAATTCCAATCGGGGGTCGTAATATCGTAAAACAGGTGCATTGGATATGAGTCTTTTGATTTCTTCTCAGGCCTGTATTTGTTGTGTCCCCCAGACCCAAGTTGTATCTTTATGTGTTAGCCGCCTGATCGGTTCCATTATCTGTGATAAGCAAGGCAAAAAACGGCTAAGATTGTTCACCATACCGTTAAAACGAGCTATACTCTTGACATCTGTAGGAGGAGGCATGTGTTTAATGGCCTCCACTTTTGCAGGATCTGGCTTGATACCGTTACTTGATAGGACATGACCATGGAATGTTACCTCATTTGTGCAATATTCAATTTTCGCTTTCGTGAGTTTAATGCTCAGTTCGAGGCATCGTTGAAGAAGTTTGTCTAGGTTCTGTTCGTGTTATGCCTTTGTTGAACCGTACAGTAAAACATCATCTGCTATACAAATTACACCTGTAAGGTTTTCTATGGCCTGTAGCAGCCGTTTTTGAAATATCTCGCTAGAAACTTTCAGTCCGAATGGTAAACGAAGCCAACGAAATCTTCCAAAGGGGGTTCCGAATGTCGTCAAAAAACTGGATTTATCGTCCAAACATACGTGCCAAAATGCTGAAGACAGATCCACTTTCGTGAAATATCGAGCACCAGACAATCTCGGCAAAGTATCTTCTAACAACGGAAGTCTGAAATACTCTCGCTTGAGGGCCATGTTCAAAGCTTTCGGGTCGATAAATATTCTCATTTCACCTGACTTCTTTGTTACGACGGTAACCTGGCTGACTCATCCAGTAGGGTCTTAAACTCTCCTGATGACCCCAACGAGGTGTAGTCTTTCCAAATCTAACTCAAATCTGTCCTTCACTGCAAAGGGTAAACGACGTATTGGCAAGGCGACCGGTGTTACATTCGGATCAATTGACAACTCACAAAGTCCTGGCAACTTCCCCAATTTATCATCAAAAACACTCTGATACTTTTGACAAATGTCTGTTATGTCCGAATTAATATTATTGATACAATTAAAAGTAATGAGACCCAGATTTTCGATCGCCTCAACTCGATTAGCGGTAAAAAAATTTCATCAACAACGTACAATATATGTTCTATATGCTTCTGTCATTTTCTCGGCCGCCTCCTCACTCTTGCAGATATTTATACATTGCCTCAACGTAAGGTTGCTTTCTTTTAATAATCGCTTCGTGAGACTTCTGTTTTGTGCTCCGATAATCAAACGATCATTGATTAAATTATCTTTCATGCATTTACAGAAGCTGCATATCTCAGCCATTAATTTCAATGCTCGGATGAAATGTTCGATCGGATCATCGGCACCTTGGACGCGACAATTGAAATTATATCGTTCAAATGTATCGTTCACTTGACCGAGACAATGTTCTTCGAGCTCCGCGATGATTGTTTCCCAGTCATCTGCATCTTCGTTCTCATCAAATGTGAAACACTGTATGAACTTCGTCGCCTGATCACCAAGCGCATTCCTCAGCGTCGCCATTTGATACCCTTTATCGGTATTCGTCAGGTTCGCCAACGTCCGAAAATCGCTAAACTGTTGCTTCCACAGTTTCCATCTCTCTGACAATCCGTCATCACCTTACATCCTGAGTGGTGCAGGTGTCAAACATTAAAGCCGCTAAATCGGGCGTTGTTAGTTCTATCCGACGTTTTCTCGTCGTTCATCCTCGTCACCATGTAGAAAAGTCAAGATCAGAGCGACAGATGTGTATTCACCACACGTCAACAAACATATGAATCATCATTGGAATTACAATACAGAGATAGACACAATGACAGCTACTGCATTCTGATTGGACAATGAGTATTCATGCTGACAGCCACTCCATATAATGCCCCTGTTTTACGATATTACGACCCCCGATTGTAATTAGTGATACAGTGTGACAGTAGCCAAAACGGTATTGGCGCCGTACTTAAGCAAAACGACCAACATATAGATTTTCGAAGTCGAACGATGAGCGATGCAGAAACTCGCTATGCACAGATTGAGAAAGCACTGCTGGCAGTTGTATTCGCGATAGAAAAATTCAATGATTACACATTTGGCCGAAAGACTATAGTACAAACAGATCATAAGTCTTTGACCACAATAGTAAAAAAACCACTCGACAAAGCACCGCGTCGGCTACAATCAATGCTAGTCCGACTGCAGAACTACTATTTCGAAATCATTTACAAGCCGGGTAAAACCATGGTATTTGCGGACACACTATCTAGAGCTCCATTGAAATCCGTAGCCGCTGCTAACCTGGACCTGGTAGAAGTACAATGTACGCTTGCTGAAAGCGATATCAGGTTGCCACGAATCCGACAAACTATGGCTGAGGATGACGAAATGAAAAAGCTCGAGGAACAGATAATCAGTGTCTGGCCAGATAGTATCGCGATGTTTGACGAACTCATTCGACCTTATTAAAAATCCGAGATGAATTATCAACTGAAGATGGGTTGATCTTCCGGGGCGAGCGACTGGTTATCCCACGTTCAGCCCGGAAGGTGATGTTGCAGGAGTTACATCGATCTCATTTGGGGATTGACGGTTGCACTAAAAGAGCCAAGGATACGGTATATTGGCCAGGCGTCAGTTGCCAAGTGAAGGATTTCGTCTCCAAGTGCCCAATATGTAACAAGTTCGGGAACCACCAAATAAAAGAACCAATGGTTTGTCGCAAAATACCAGAGCGCTCTTGGCAACATTTTGCAGCTGACCTGTTTTCACATGCGACAAAAGATTATTTACCTTTGGTGGATTATTTCAGCGAATTTTTCGAAATAGAGAAACTGAGTACCACATGAGCTGAAGAAATCGTGGCGAAAATGAAAGGTCAATTTTCGAGGTATGGTATCCCAGAAAGTATCAGATCCGATGGAGGTCCACAGTTTTCTGCAAAGTAGTTTGCTGACTTCGCAGAAAAATGGCGTTTTAAACATGAAATGTCCAACCCTTACCATAGCCAATCCAATGGTAAAGCAGAATCGGCAGTGAAAGAAGCGAAAAAAATAATGAAAAATGCCTGGAGCCTAAAGAAGATCCGTATTTAGCGCTTCTGGAACATAGAAATACTGCATCCTCCGATATAGAATTACGCCCAGCTCAAAGACTCATGGGTAGACCATGGCGAAGTTGAATCAATGAAATTACTACAAATTACCGTTAGATCTTCGATGTTTGTCTTTTGGGGGGTTTTAGTGTTCAAACTCTTCGGTCTAAGCTTATGCACATCCTTCGATAATTCAGAACTTTCATTCACTTGACTACAGGTCTGATTCGCAGTCTCATCGGACGTACCGAGTTGTTGGAAGAGACCTGGGTCGATTTCTGGAGAAATCAGCGTTTCCGTAGTAGTTAGCGCTTCCCTGTAACTCTTGCGGTTAATGTGGTTGGGGACTGCGTTTAGAACTGGTTTCAGCGCTTTCTGACACGCAAATGTTTGGAAGGACTCTAACGTGTTTTCAAGCCGTTTAATTTTCGCCTCTACAACGAACATGCGTCTTTCCATAATTGAATCAGAGTTTTCGGATCTTGATAAACCACTAGTTACTTTCAATCTGCATGGATTACATATATAGCAGATGCCTGGTAATTTTTCATTATTAATTAGAGTCACAGATTCAGGTGATAAATACTTTTCACAGTTCGCATGAATAGCAATTGAACACAAGTAACATTTAACTTGACGCGATCTGGGACTTACCAACTTTTGACAAAGTTTGCACTTTTTACAAGCCTCGTCGTCAGGTCCGTTTAAGGTCACGTCAGGTCCGTTTAAGGTCACGTTGTCGGTCATTGTTACAATTTCGCGAGATCGGGTCGATACACTGGGCGAAGCGGTCGATTATCGATCGGTGTCTCTCGGTGGAGTGCAAGAACGAGTGGATGCGATGCAGTACAATCCAACGGACAGTAAAATGGCGTATACTTTCACGTAAAGGCTGTTCTGTGAGATTTGATCCGACAGTGTTGAAATAACTGTCAGTAAATACCAAATAGCAAGATCTTCCTGATGGTATCCGAGTTGTTGCGTTATTCTGGATTGGAAGCAATGTTGCACGCGTATGCAATGTTGGGTAGAAACTGGAAGTTTTGATTTTCAAGAATTCGCGTTTCTCCGGCTTGAAAATAGTATATTCCGAATGAGGAAGTTGAGACGAGTTCAATGATATAAGAACCGTCTAGATCCGTCAATAGAGCGAGCAATAAGATCCAAAAGTATGAGAGCACAAATTTGTACGTCCACACCGTAGCTTGTATGCGACTGATGTGTTGTATGTCAGTCGTTAATGGACTGACAAAATTCAAGTGTCTCGTCTCTCTTTATCCTTCCGCAGATCTACTCCTTGAGATAAATTGGGGCTTATGATCAGTAAATAGGTTAAACTTTCTGCCTCCGGAATGTGGAGGAAATGTTTGACCCCCAGATATATTGCCAATAGGTCTCGACCGAATGTGCTATACCAAGTATATGCTGGTTGAAGTCGCTTCGTGAAAAACGACAACGGTAACTATGAGCAGACGATATACTGTTCTAGCACTGCTCACACATCCTCGGCGGATACGTCCGTGCATATTGACAGCGCTGTGTCGGGTCATATAGTGCTTTATGAATGTGATCTCGGCGATGTGCTTCTTAAGCGAAGTTAATGATGATTTGGCTTCGTCCGTTAAAATTAACGACTTTTCAGCACCACAAGCTTTACGCTTAATGACTGCGATACGCGCGCTAATTTCGGGATGGAACGACGTTAGAATTTCACTACTATAAGAAATCGCCTGAGATACTTGAATCTGGTGGGCTCTGGGAGGATCAGGATTTTTCCTCTATTTTCTTCCAGTGGTTCGTGACCTGAACCCGAGAGACTATGACCTAGGAAACCGACTGCGGTCTGAACAAAACTGCACTTGTTCGCGTTGATCTTAAACTCCTGACTGTAGAAAGTATCGAAATGCCCTAGCAGGTGATGGATATGTTCTTCCTTAGATGTGCTAGCTACTAGTTCATCATCAAGATCGACGAAAGTGAAACCGAGGCTAATGCAAACCTTTGAATTTGAATTACTTAACGGCCGTCTTCTGGATGTCTGCTTCGGCTACTGGGATTTCGTTGTACGTTCGAGCAAGCTCTACATTCCTGTAAACGGTACGTACGTGGATAGTGGCTATCAATTGTTGAATATGCGGAATGAGTTACCTAATGTGTACTGTCGCATTATGATTGAAAGTGAGGTTTCGAACATCATTGCGGAAAGCTAAAACCTCAGCCAGTGAGTCTGCATTGCTGTCTTCCGTTTGGTGACCTAATGGGCGTAATCATATAGTGGTCACTGTGGACATATGTGCATTTACTCGCTGGTAACGGATGCGATCTCTTATGCTGTCCGTTAATTCCCCTAGTTCACATACTGTCGTTCTTTTTGTAACAATCAATATGGGTTGCATGTATTCATTGATTCGCTGGAGCCATTGTTCCTTCAATACCGACAGCGATTATTTAGACAAGTTTAGGTTACAGTTATCCGAGGCCCTCATGAACGGATAGATAATTAAAAAATTAAAAAGGTAATGATTAAATACAAAATGGTAGTCTCTGGGTACTTAGGTAGTTTTCAGGAGAGTTTGGGAAAGGGCTTGTGGTATAACATGTATCACAAGTCTATTCTAACTGCTAGGTTCTACGGCCTACCTAAAATACATAAAAACCCATTCCTGTAAGATATATCGCTGATGGTATCGGATCACTTGTGCATGAGTTAGCTAAACATTTGCTTTTTTGTTGAAAATTTTAGTCGGCAATACAGTCTCGTTTATCAAGAACGCATATGACATTGCAGCACGCTTAAAGTCGGTAACAATTGATGAAGATGAAATAAAGGTAAGCTTTGATGTGAGCGCTTTGATCACTAACGTCAATACAACAATTGGTTACAAGTAGCTCGATGGGCCTTGAAATCAAATGCCAGTTTGTCAGATCGTACAACATTTAGCGTCCAGCAAATTATCAACGATGTATCGTTCTGCCTGAGCACGCACCACTTCGTATTTAATGAGCAAATAAAAAAGAAGGGTTGTCAATGGGTCCAACGATATCTCCAGTACTTACGAACATGTATATGGAGCATTTCGAGAACAAAGCCCTTGAAAATGAAGGGCTCAATCCAAAATTATGGTGGTGCTATGTTGAAAACACATTTGTTATCATCAAGCGAGATTAGTTAAACTACCACAACCCATATTGAAATTTGAAGAAATGCTGATATTGTTTTCAAAAATGCACAATCTATACACTGTAATTGACAAATTGTTAGACGTCCAATGGTAAGCCAGTTACCTCTCATATTAGAAATTCAAACATATTTTCATCATCATTATTAAGCCTACCGTGGATCAAGAAACTTATTAACTACGTCTGAATACATAATCTATCAATTTGAGATGATAAATTCTGTTGGAGTGAAATATAACAAACAAACACCATTCTTTTGCTCCTCATTTCGCGGTACAGGATCCCGATTGTGGTAAATCGCATATTAGCGACACAATCAAATTTGTATCGAAATATTAGTTATATGTTGTAAACGATCTCGTGTATAATTGAGCGTGAATAAAGACTTTGCGGGCATCAACTGTATCTTAATAGTTTCTAATCATTAGGATATTTGCTGTAAACATTTGAGCTGCTAAACTAAAAGCAATTCAACAGTAATATGATAATAATATTGGTGGTGTTTTTGATTGTATTTGACAATCAATGAAACGTCCCAAGTTGAGTGACGCGCAAAATCCCAGTGGTATATTAGAACCCAAAGCGGATTTGTCTATAAAAGCGGTACTGTATTGAAGCAATCAAAATATAGTAAAAACATACCTCAAATATTGGGGACAACCGGGTAAAAATCCGGATCAATGTCAAAAACAATATCGAGCGCGTATCACGTTACGCACACGAGTCCAAACGGGAAAATGGCGCAGATAAAATGGAGTCAAATTATTCAAAGAGAAAGAGTAAAACAAAAGTGCAGTAAGAAACAAGAAAAAAGTGGAAAGTGTTTGGATTTCAAAATTCACATGAAATATTACAAATAGATGTTGGAAGGTGAAAGGATCCAACACCGCCCCCCAAAGCCACCTTGGCTTTCTAACTATCATCACCTTCCAAAAACCATACTCGGCGTATATCTCGTTTAAGCTTTCCATCTGCAGTGCGATGCAATACTTTACGCGCATGTCCGTCTGCATCCGATATGATAGCCCTTTTTCACGAACTGCGCGATGCATTCTCGTTCTGGTAGAGAACATAGTCACCGACAGCAAATTCACTCCTGTAATGCTGTTAGTCAAATCAGGACCAGGTGAAGATAGACGTTTGGTACCGACAACAACCGGTGACGGAAGACCCGCTTTCTTCGAATTCGCCGGCGATGCTAAAGACATTGCTTTCACACAGGAAACAGCAACATCATCGTCACTCGAATCAGAGCCCGAACTGGACGCGGCAGCACGCTTCGATCCAGCGGCATCAGTTAACGAAGAGCCTTTGGCTATCAGGGGCATCGCTTTCGTGGACAACGCTGCAACCTTTGTATTTCCTGCAGCAACCACTGCAACATCATCGTCCCTCGAATCAAAACTCGACGTAGCATTACGTTTCGAACCGGTACCTAACAAACCAGCACTCTTACCAATCACTTTGGCTTTCGATATTATATGTTTATCTTTTACTGACACAGACAGCGCACAATTATCCTGATTATTGCAAAATTCACTGTCAAACAATGTTACGTCCTCAGCAATATCCCTTTGTGTGATGAGACAATTCATAGAAGCTTCACACAATGCTGTCGAAGTTGGACCAATAATCGTCCATCCCAATGGCGTCAAGTGTGCAAACGGCTGTTTTGCTCTGCCAAGCCTCTGTTCCAACACCCAGTGCACTTCCGGGACGTTTACTCCCAATAAAATACGAACTCGTTTATCTGGTATACGGATTAGCTTCAGATCAGATAGGTGGTTCAAATGTTTCAATGACTGTTCAGGAAAAGTCACCTCTTTCACTGGGAGAGAATTCATCACGTAGGCCTGGTCGACATCTACCTTGACACCATCATGCAGCGACTGAATTCCAAAGGACGTGACAATAGTTTTTTGTTTACGTGTGCCATGCACTGAAGTGACATCAATGTAGGCTTGTTCACCTGACAGTCCCAGTTCGTCGGCTAAATCAGCAGTCACAAAAGTTGCGTCAGAGCCATTATCCAAAAGGGCGTTCGTAAGCACTACCCCATTCGGACCCATTACTCTTACAGCAATGATGGACAACAAACTGCCACAGCTTCGTGTACGTGTCGAATTGATCATTATTTCAGGCTCACCTTTGACAGTGCGATGTAAGAGTCTGTGATGTTTGCCGTTGCATCCATCCTTTCCACATCTAGTAGGTACTCTGCAATCAGCTACCCTGTGATTTGGTTGAAGACAGTTAAAGCAGAGTCTGAAAGTTTTAATTCGCACCACCTTTTCAGCGTGAGGTAACCTATCGAACACAGTGCACTCTTGTAATGTATGTGTCATGGAGCACTCTGGGCATCGATAAGACTCAGTCGTTGAAATAACATTCATGCGAACTTTCCTAGTATTCATGTGCATCGGTGAACTAGCATTCGATTCACGACCACTTGCTAAGGTACCGAAACAGTTGGTAGCTATTGAGACTTGTTTGTCCAAAAAACTGACTAAGTTACCGAACGTCGGCTCCTCGTCATAACGAATTATTTCATCCACACCTTCAGCCCACTTGTAACGCAAATGTCTAGGTAAACGCTCAACAATTAGCTTCAAATTTGTCATGTTGTTCAGCTCACCTAAACGATTCAACTGTCCAAGTGCGAGCTCGCAGTTGCGCAGTCTGCGTGTCAGGTTTCGAAGCGAACCGATGTCCTTCTGATTAATGATGTCGCCATTGAGAATCTCTTTCAAAAATGACTGGACGATATCATGTGGGCGACCGAATTGCGTCTTAAGGATGCGTCGGGCTTGACAATATCCTTCACTATCCGGGAGGTAAACACAATGTTCAATAGCGTCCTTTGCAGAACCACTGCAGTAATGTAATAAATACATTAATTTGCGGTTATCATTAGAAATGCGGTCTTCGATGGTCATCTCAAAGGCTTTGACGAATTTGCAGAATTCCATCGGATTACCATCGAACTTATCTATGTCTATCTTAGGTAATCCATGTCCACGCATGTCACAATACCGCGTCGAACCAGATGCGTTCATCGGCATCTCACGTAACGCTGCGTTACTCAAAACAGGACATTCGTTCCCGGATTTAGATGAGTGCAATGGACTTGGAGTATGTTTACGCATTAGGATCGGGTCGATTTCATTATCGCCTTTGGCATCATCGGGTGAATCGAAATCGTGCATCATATTTAGTTTCGCCTCTAGGCTGTGTCTACAAATATCCAGCTCCTTCAATTTAATGGCTATTTCATCCTCGTATATTTCTTTAGCCAATTCTCGACGGCGTTCCTTATGATCATCAAACGCTCTAGATTCAACACTGTAACCGACAATTCGGTCCGGGGAAAATCGAGTTCAACGTCAAAGATTTCAGTCGCGATATAAACACCAATGTATTTATCCAACGGTTGAGTGACGCGTCCAAGCCCACCAAATTATTGACAAGACAATACGTGAGATGAGTACGGTACTATTGAAGCAAAATAATTATACAATAAAAATAGCAAACCTCAATTATTCCGCTTCGTACTGAATCCCAAAACCAGATTATTCAACAGCAACAATGACCACGAATGATTGCAACTTCAAATAGCGCGCAAACGGCCAAATAAAGATACAGAAATATAAGCTCAAGAACGAATAAATTCAAGTAGTTCGGTAAAACAAAAATGGTAAAAATATACAAAAATACCAGTAGATTTACACAGTTATTTGTCAATAAAATAAATTCAATGTACATCTTACACCGCCCCCCCGAAATCCTCGCCGGATTTCTCAAAGGCTGACAACGTACATGCTCTGGTATTCTACCCTATATCTTTACCTATCGCTGATTATATCATAATGGCTATCAGACGGTATTATCTAGGAACAAAGTGAGATAATGTCACAATGCACAAGACGTTCTCCATGCCTCACACATGTAACAAAATTCACCGGCCTTTTCAGCCAGATTGGTTAGAAGCCAGACGTTTTCCATGCCTTACCACAACCAATCCAGCTGGCCTGGTCCCTTTACGTGACAAGCCCAGTTCCGGTAACAGCATTCAGGTACGATGGTATCGTTGCATCTCCATCCGTTATATTCGAATCTGCTTCTAGAAAGCAAAGTTTACGAATAACCCGCTTAATCACTACCCCTCTCGATTGCACACAAACTTGTCTTACTAACCCATCTTTCGACAAAACGCATTCGGTTACTCTACCCAAGGGCCAGGATCCACGAGGTGTTGCGTCGTTCACCACGAGAACTAAATCCCCAACCCTCAAGTTTCGGTGTTTTCGAAACCACTTTTGGCGGGTATGGAGTGTAGACAAATATTCATGTAGCCATCTACGCCAAAAAATATCAGCTAGATAAGAGGCTTGCTTCCATCCTCGCAGATAATTTTGAGCAACAGAAGTGGGTAGTCCCGCATTTCCTCGTAAAATTAATAGATGGTTAGGTGTCGAAGCCACAGCTTCCGCGGAATCCGATGAGGCCGGAATTAATGGACGATTGTTCAGTATACGTTCAGCCTCGACCATCAAAGTGTTTAGTACTTCATCTGATACAACTTGCTCCAATAACAATCCAAACAGTATCCTCCTAACAGACCTGATAACACGTTCCCAAACACCACCACGATGACTTGCATACCTTTGAAGTAACTCAGGATCTCGCAGAAACCTAGAACGCAGACTCTGTAAACGCGCCTTTGCTTGTTCATGGTTGCTGCAGAGTCTGTGGAAATACTTTTTCCAAGGTAAACACACTTCAAAATGCCCATCTTTCAAACGACAAGATTTTTCGACAATTTGAACGGCTTTTATTTCGTCCCTCGACAGTTGTTGATCACATGAGGCACTATCCTCGAATTCATTATTGTACATCAACTTCAATTGCTCAGCCACATCCGTGTCTTCCCGTTGCACACTGAACACAAACTTGTTGCGTGTCGGGTCTGAGATAACTGGTCCAAGAACCACCCAGCCAAGTGTTGTTTGATAAGCAAAGGGTTCGTTACGGCGACCTAATCTCTGCTCCATCACCCAGTGGGCCTCCGGTACGTCTGCTCCAATAAGCAGGCCAATAGTTTTATCAGGAATGTCAGGCAAGTCAAGGTCTTTCAGATGTTCCCACGGCATGGCGTCTATAGCCGCTGAACAACTATTGTTTCTCGGTAACTCCGGTACACAGAATGCACGATTTATGAGTACGGCAGGCTCTTGGCAACCCAATGGCCCCAAAGACAATTCCGTCGTGCCTGAGTCTAGATGAGCTACCGAATTTAGTGTTCGAACATGCAAAAATTCTTTCTCAGGTTGGATTCCCAACTTTATTAGAAGACTGTTTTTCACCAGGGACACATCAGAACCATTATCTAACATAGCGTATGTATCTACTGCGCCATGTGGTCCCAATATAGTAACAGGAAATGTGCCTAGACGAACACGTTCGTAACTAGTATTCAGACTGTTACATTTCAGAGAATTTTCAGTTTCTTCCTTCTGGTATATATGAAGGAGGTGACTGTGTCTTCCGTTACAGCCAGAAACAGAACACAGGCCTTTCTTTCGACAATCCGTAGCACGATGACCTCTGAAAAGACACAAGAAACAAGCCTGATGTTTCTTGACAGCGTTCCACCGACCAGTCACATCGTAAGATCTGAACTTGTCACACTTCTCCAAATGGTGTTCACCACCACAAACATAGCAATTAACGGCTATCTTAGATTGAAACTGGTCCATTTGATTCACGGTATTATGAATACGAGCAAATTCTTTTCCTGTCTTGTCAGTCACCTTCACATTTGCTTTCGTTGCGATTTGACCGAAACGACTACGACTTATTCGCGCTTCGTCTGCTATGAAACTTCGCAAATCGTGGAACTTTGGCTGGCGATTGCCTCGGTGAATCACATCAACTAACCTCGCCCACCGATCCTGCAATTCGTGTGGCAGCTTAAAGACGACTAATTCAAGTGTCGTCAACGAATCTAGGTCCGCATCGCAATTCATCTGAGATAGAGCAGTCTCACAGTTCTGCATCTCTATCGAGATTTGTGTCAGCGAAACCCCGTTTGACTTTACCTTTTCCATGGATGAAATTAACCGGTCAATCATTGACCGCGCGATAACGTGAGTCTGTCCGTAAAGATCAGTTAATATCTCTCGCGCCCTTTTGTAGGCAGTTTCGGGCGACAACATACTACATCCATCGATAGCATCTCGCGCTTGACCCTTACAATAGTGCAGCAAATACAGCATACGTTGTCCGTCGTCAAAAACATTACTTTCAATATAGTTTTCAAACTGCCGTATAAATTTCCAATACTGGCATGGATTGCCATCGAAATACTGCAATTCTACACGTGGCATAACCGGTGTTACACGGTCAGGGAAATGACTTGAACCTTGGGGTGCTTCTTGGGGTTTAACTGAGCTGAGATATTCCTTGACGGTCTTCTTAGCCTTACCGTCTCCAGCAACCTGGCGAGAATCTCCATCCTCAGACAGTTCTAATTTAAGTCGTGCTAGTCGAGCAGCATTCGCAGCGTTCAACAGTCCTAGCTCAAGCTCCTGACGCTTCTGTTCTTCCTCTATTTGTGCCTGCACAAACTGCGCCCTAAGATTATCATAGTTAGAACTAACTACCGAACCAGAGCATGACATGTTATCAACCAATGAAAGATTACCGACTTGCCCGTCCAAAGGATACTTCTGGTCGTGTTCAGTAGTTTTCTTCGACGATTTCTTCGTTTTCCTCATTTGCTCGAACGAAGCCAATTGAGTACTGTAACCGACAATTCGGTCCGGGGAAAATCGAGTTCAACGTCAAAGATTTCAGTCGCGATATAAACACCAATGTATTTATCCAACGGTTGAGTGACGCGTCCAAGCCCACCAAATTATTGACAAGACAATATGTGAGATGAGTACGGTACTATTGAAGCAAAATAATTATACAATAAAAATAGCAAACCTCAATTATTCCGCTTCGTACTGAATCCAAAAACAACAATAATCAACAGCAACAATGACCACGAACGATT
>JACCGJ010003539.1:0-25754 GCA_013407085.1 Atriophallophorus winterbourni
AAAGGATTTTCAGGAACAAATTGGGTATATTTATGCGTAGTAATTCCACCCTACATCATAAATATATCCAATTTGTTCCTGAAAATCCTTTCACTAGACGATTGTATAACATCTAACGGTAGGGAGTTCCATAGGAAACAAACACGCACCGAATAGAATAACCGATGTCAGTTCCGGTGAGAATGTGGAATATCAAATGCCAGCGGGTGAGTACGTGTGGTATAGCTTGACCGGAGGCGAAATAGATGCCTCAGAGGTGCCATCTGCCATCTGCGTGGCAGTGTATCCAAATTAAGATGAACCAGTCGATGCTTATATGGTAGGTTGCGGAGACATTCAACCATTTCAATTGCTCTGTGATAAATCCTCTCGAACAGCTTGATGCCCTCTTGCAGCCATGGTGTCCAAGCTTGCACTGAGTAATCCATCGCTGTGTTAATATACGTATTTATGAGCATGGGGAAATATCCGAAAATACACCGAAGCATACCTTGCATGCGGGTAGCTCGGTTGTACACTGCTTCACATTGCAGGCTATTCTTAACACTTCAATTATTCCATACGCCGAAGTCCTTTTTTGTTGTCCATTCCAGTATTTGCGATGAAGAATGAAGGACAATGGGAACCCTTTAACTATTCGCAACATTTTACACTTTCTGAAGTTGAATGAAGTTTGCATCGATCTGACCAGCTTTTCAATATATCCAAATAGCTTTATAAGCACAAACTGTCCACGCTTGACGTGATTCGCATCAAAAGTTTAACATTATCCTCAAAGAGAACTATTTTACTGTGACAAGTTTTAGAATGTCGTTTATGTTGACCAAAAAGCGAACTGGAACAAGTACCGAACGTTGTGGGACACCGCTAGTGGCTTCGATTTCCTTAGACATCACACCGTCGATACGTACATTTGACGTGTGATCAAGAAGGTAACTTCTCAGCCAGGTATGAATGGACCTGTTAAAACCAGCTTGCTCAGGAGTATAGAAGTCTCCACTCGATCACACTTCTTTTATATGTCCAAGTAACACGCATGAACGCAACCACCATCATTCACTGCCTGCGTCCAGTCGTCCATTGTCTCCAGTATGTTAGTCAAGCAAGAACGAGACTTCCGAAATCCATGTTGCTCTCTGGATAACAAGTTTTGAGCTTCGAGATGACTCGCAATTCTTTCGCACACAATTCGCTCCGATACTTTTGGGATCACTGGAAGGAGTGTACCGGGGCGGTAATTTGCTGGGTCAGAACGATTCCCCTCTTCCAGTCATTCTGTACAACACCTCTTCCTCAAAGAGCGATCAGAATAATCACAAAGTTTTTTCCACAATTGACTGCTGCATAACATTAGGATTGCAGGTGTGATTCCGTCAGCTTCCGGGGACTTGTTGATATTGAACCTGCGTAAATGGTGCTGCACGGTTGCAGAATTGATGTAAATATCTCGTTTAGTTTCCGGCACAATTGGTGCTAAAAATTCCGATGGTTGTAATGCATTCTTTGGGTTGAAAACTCGTGAATAAAAACTGGTGAGAGCATTAGCGGTTTCCAGCACAGAATCACTCAGCCCGTTATTTGTCATGATCGAAAAACACCGGGTTTAAGGCTTCATAGTATTGTTAACGGGTGAATAAAGCAATTCGGGATTTTGCTGCATTTTTTACTGCCAGATGAAGCTGGTGATATTGTTTATCCTTAAGGATGAGATTTTTGATTTGATTCCGCAGTTCGCGAAACTTTGCCCTGGGCGATTCTGTTCTGGCGACCCTGTGAATAGGCCATGCCAAATATCGCTTTGTAAACCAGTTTCTAGTGCTACTGAGAATTCTGAAGTGGGGTTTTTGCGATTATGTTTCGGAATTTAGGTAGAATTCAAATGTATCATGTTGATGATGTATGCTGTCAGGGTTGTGCAATGCGAGTCCGGATCACGGAAATTTATATTATGTTCATCGAAAGCCACCATTGTTTCCACCAAACCAATGTAATCCACTTTTTCATTTCGTTTTGTTTGCTGTACCATTTTACTGGCCTTGCACACGTATTGAAATAGCAGAACGAGGTGGCCGCTTCGACCCAGCGGAGGGTGATACTGAACATTTTCAACGGCTGTGGCTTCGGAGGTTAAGACTAGGTCTAGAACAGAAGTCTGTTGGAAATTTCGTTGTCGTGTATAATCGAAAACATGATTATACAAGGGGATGTAATCGAACAGTTCGCGAAATTTGTAGTCTAGTGATAGGGGTGGATGATCTACTTGGTTATATAGTTGAGGCAGATTGAAGTCTTCCATTATCAGTAATTGCGAATTGCGCTGTTTTCCGACGTACTGCGTTGCTTTCAAGAGTTTTTCGTTTAACGCCATTCCATGATGATTGTAAACGGTAATACACCAACGATGCGACTGTCGCCTTATTCGAGCTCAGTACACCATATACTGTCTTTCTATCGAGTTCAGTGTCCTGTAACTACCGTACTGTATCCAATTCATGGTAAACGGCATTCCACCACCTGTTTTACTGAGAGGTCTCTCCGACATGGTAGGCTTTGAATAAGAAGGCTCGCGTTTCGCTCACGTGAGGTTGGAACCATTCTCAGTTTTCTTGCTATGACGTCGGAGTGAGTGCTGATGACGGAGATCCTTCAGTTCAGCTAGTTTGTTTGCCTGGCATTGTGCGTTTGTACATAGGCAATTGATTGTGGTTTTCGTTTACAATGATGGAACTGAAAGGATTCAAGGAATCAAGGATTTTTGGTTAAAAAGGTTAATATTTTACAACACCACAGGATTACGGTATGAATAAAAACATGAAAAATACAATATCGTAAAAGCAATATAGAATATCAAACGAAAGCTCGTCTATTCAACATCACGCTACTGTGCGGCGTATTTTTCGTTGCTCTGACAATTTTGATTATATCTTCGTTGTATCTGCACGGATTTATACCATTTAAAGAATTCCAAGTATCACTCAACGATATCTATCTCATTTCATGCTTTTCGATCGTGCAATTCAACTTACAACAAAGTTACCAGTTTGACGGAAAAGAACATTTTGTTCACGCGCACAAAGTTTTTCCCAGCACCAGCTATCCTACGGATTTTGCAATCATTGCAAAGACCACATAGAGCTACATGTTTCGATACCTTATTTCGTATTCTATCTTCTGTGGTTCACGAATTATCGCGGATTAACTACTCAATGCCGAAATCTCGCCAACGAACACAGTCAAACCACTCAACTGACAAAACACCCATTATCGATCAACCGGACAGCCCTATGCAACCTACAAACATGTGCGAACGTATAACAAGATCCACTGCTCGGACAACGAAAAATATCGATCCAGCTGTGACCGTGAGAACTATTCAGGCGACGGCCACACTGAATCGTTGTGACCTCTGCATCACGTGTTTAAATCCTGTAAGCGTTTCAGTTAAATGTGCTTTCTGCGGGTTCCACCAACACGTGTCATGTGATGAGACTTTAACTGATGAGTGTGTGAGGCTAGTGAACGATAATGACTATCCATCTGTTTGTTATTTCTGCCATGCCTGTAGAAATTCAAATAGAAATGGCCATCACAAGAGTATACATTCATCTGTCAGGAAAAGTGTCTAATACAATAGAGAGTAGACTGTCGCAACTGGAAGAGGAGCTTGCACGAGTGAAAAATGCTGTAGAGCCATTAATCAACCCTAAGACATGCAAACTGAACAAACGAATAAGCTCAACTTTACCACCACCAAACCACTATCTGGAAAAGGTTGAATTGTTGCAGCACAGCACCCAGGAGAGTGTTATAAACGTCTTTAACCGTTCACATCGAATTCCCCATTAGCGAAAGTTGCCTCGAAAGGAATTTTTCTTAGTGTTATCTGCACCGACGTGCCAGAGTCGACTGAGACGTTATTGTTGAATAGTCACCAGAATGATTTGGCTGAATGGTTGAAACTGTGCACTCGCATGAATCTCAAAGCGATCCACCCGGTTTCGTTGATTCGCATGAGTCGTCTTCCAAAAGCGCTACACCAAGTTAGTAGAGCAAAATGAGAAGGATTTAGAAGATGTGCTTCTGTCGACATACTTGATACGGGACGGCATGGAAAATACATCTCGTGTATTTGTTGATGTGCCCTGGTCGGAGCGGGCCAAATCGCCACCGGAAGGTAACCAAAAGAAAACAAACGATCACAATAAGCGCACACTTATTCTCTTAAATGTCCCAGAAGATGCCACCGGCTCAGATACAAAGTGTAAATCCAACCACGACCTACAACAAGAGAGATTTATTAGTAATGCTACATAAACCACCAATGTAGCGGTTATGGATACGTTCCGGATCCCGGAGTCTTCGAATTACGAAGGTCCACGACCCCTTAAAATGACACTTTTGACCACCACTATGGTGAACACCGTGCTTAACAATTGGAACCAGTATCGATACAAAGTTCCACGAGAGATCAAAATTATCAGTAAACACCTGAAAGCCAACTCTATCGCGGAAGTTGCCGGACCTGTTGGTACTGAGCACAGTGATGCCGGGAATCATGCTCCAAAAAACGGATGTCGACCGACTCTATCCAAGTCGGTGATGTAATTTACCCACCATCTTTGACACGTACTCAAATTACCTGCTCAAATAATCATCATCCAACACTTTTATCAAGATCAAACATCAAATGTTTGTAAACCAATGCACAATGCTTGATAAATAATTTACCTGAACTAATCGAGCTTCGACAAAAATATTCACGAATCCTGATAGCCGTAACGGAAACCTGGTTCAATCAGCAATTAGTTGAGGAGGAAATTTCCATTCCAAACATGTTTCTTTTTCATCGTGCTCGTATGGACCGTGGAGGTGGAGGTGTTTCTATTTACTATGATCAACACCTTACATTCAAGGAAATCACGGATAATGATTTGCAACTGGAAGGTAAACTTTGTTGTTCACTTGAATTAGCAACAGGTGAAACTGTGTTGTTGGTGTGATTTACCGACCACCGTCAGCAGACGAAGTATAGAATGCTAGTTTAATTGAGAAACCTCAGCTGGTTGTTTCCAGATATCAAAACAACGTCCTGATCATGGGTGACTTTAATCTCCCGAATTTACTAAAAAGCGAGGTTCCACCGGTGAAATCTATTGATCATCTATTCTACAAAATGTTCAACGAAATTCCTTCATTCAACCACATCTCAAGCAGCACTCGCTTCAGAGGCACAAACACACCGTCCATTCTCGATTTTGTTCTGACTAGCGAGGAAAATGTCATCGAGGATATCCGCTATGAGGCACCTCTTGGAAAGTGTGATCATGTAGTCATTGTTTTCGACTGAAGCGAAAAGAGCAAGTGATGCTCAGAAATTGATAAGAAAAATCGATACGGTTGCATTATCAGCGCCTCTTCAAAAAGTCACCGACTGGGCACCGATTAGCACTGATGTCCAACAATGCTGGTCATCGATACTTCAGAAAATCAACCGAAAAATAGAACTCCACTCAAAATATGTTTCAAAACAACTCAAAAAAGGATTCAATTTCGTGATCCGGAGTCAAACACGGAAATGGATAAAGGTGAGAAACTGTGCGTGAAGAAGCCACATACTGCAGTCAACACCTGAATCTTGGGAATCTTACCGTTTGTTGAGAAACAAAGTTACTAAACTTATTTAGGAGGATAAAGAAAAGTATCAAATCAATCTGATGGATAAAATTGAACGAAATCCGAAGCTCCTCTTCCAGATCGTGAACAGAAAGGCCAGGGTTAAGCTAGGTGTTTCCGCTTTACTTACTACGACTGGAACTACATCCACAGCTCTCGAAGCCGCTAACCAACTCGCTCAATTTTACTCTAGAGTGTTCTACCCTAACGAGCGCGTATCTAACGATATACCTGCATTCAGATCGCAGAATACAATACACGAAATTGTTGTGGAACCCGAGAGTGTCCTGGTAAAGCTACGCGGGTTAAATACAAAAAATCCACCGGGTGCTGATGAAATAACACCATTTATCCTAAAACAATGCGCCCATGCTCTATTCTCACCACTCTCTGACATTTTCAATCTGTCCTTGAGTTGTAGCACGGTTGCTAATGACTGGAAATGTGGATTAATCACTCTGATATACAAAGGAGGGAACCGATCTGATGTGTCTAACTACAGACCAGTCACGGTGTTGCCAGTGGTCTCTAAAGTTCTCGAACGACTTGTGGCCGACGAACTTATCAAACACTTGGAACAAAATAAGCTTCTTTCCATCGCACAGCACGGATTCAGGACAAGACACTCCTGTCTCAACAATCTTCTCATAACTCTTGATAATTGGGCTCGTGCCGTGGACGATGGATGCTCAATCCATGCTTGTTACATGGAAATGTCTAAAGCTTTTGACCGTGTTAACCACAGCATACTGCTACAAAAATGGGAGCAGCTCTGGTTGTGCGGCAGACTGTTGGCCTGGATAAAGGATTACTTGACTGGTAGAGTTATAAGGGTTAGAGTTGATGGGGCACTATCCAGCCCAGTAGAAATTACAAGTGGCGTACCTCAAGGCTCAGTCTTGGGGCCAATACTCTTCCTCGTGTACGCGAACGATATACCCGAAATCGTATGCAGCAAAATCACTTTATTTGCGGAAGAAATCAAAGTCTAGACTAGCATACGCACCATAGAAGATTGCCAAATTCTCCAAAAAGATCTCGAAGCACTTCATAATGGGTCCTTGCGGAACTGCCTGCCATTTAACATCCAAAAATGTAAAATGTTAAACGTCGGTAAATCATTCGAATTCACATAATCTTTGGGATCTCAGTAACTTTCATGGGTTACTGAAGAGTAAGACCAGGGCGTGTGGATTAGCAGTAACTTGAAGTCTTCACGGCAGTGTTCTGTTGTATACAAAATTCCTGCCAAAGCTTAGGATTGTTCAGAAGGATCTTTGGTCGTTTCTCAAAGCAGATACTCCCACGCATAATTAACACCTATATCAGACCAACAATGGAGTATGCTGTTCAAGCATGGTCGCCATGGTTACAAAAGGACATGACCTTCGTGCAACGGGTATACCACCACGCTACAAAACTGGTGACCAGACTATAAAACAGGCCATACGAGGAGCGGATTGCAACTCTAAACCTATTTGACTTTTCGTACCGTCGTCTCAGGGGTGAATTGATCCTACTGTTCAACATTCTGCATACAGTGGATCACTCACTTGAACACCTGTTTCATCGGCAAGAAGCACGTGGTAGCAGATCGCAGGGCTACAAGTTGATTATTCCACACTCCATATCAAACTGTCGAAGGTTTTTCTTTGCTGTTCGAGTTTGTTTTATATCGAACTCTCTGCCCCCACATATCATTTGCGCAACAAGCCTGAACATGTTCTAGGCTGAACTTGACAAGTATATGTTGACCAAATGCAACCTTGCACCTGAATACACGTGCTGACTTTCCACATGGGTAAAATTTTTGTGTTGTTTTTATGCATTCCCTATATTTTTAATATGTGGTTACTGTAAAGTATTTGCTTTTCTGACCATTAATACTTTGAATTTCTTTGAACCGTCTGCAAAAAAGTAATTACTACGACTACTGCGACTACTCATCAGTACCAAGTCCGTCGAAATATTAACAAATTGGCTCTCAAAGGTGCAAATTAGAAGCACAGGTTCCGAGCTTCGCACTTATTTAAGCTCATCAGCAGTGTATATCCTGTCTCGGGAGGGATTTAAACCCAGGAGCATCGGTATTGTAGTTTCACGCCTTTCAGACTGAGCAACCGTCCGTCGTTTGACCAATCGCGATCAAGCCTTCATGAATGTTACTCAAGACTGCCACATTTGAGTAGCGTCGTATGCTTGACTAGTGTAGAAGGAGCCAACAATATCTGTTAAGGTCGATAACTGATCTGATTTTTATGTTGTGTCTTCCCATAAGATCCAGTTTATGCTGGTTGCGAAACATTAAAAACGTACTCTCCGCAACTCCATTGAGCAACAACGCTCATCAGATTTAATCGATGTTAGTATCGATGTCGGGAAGACCTGACAAAAAGATCAGATCGGTTGGACGACCACAACATATGGTGCTGCCTGCCTCTCGACTGTTTGAGCGTACGATGCTACTCAATTTTGGCAGTATGGGAAAAGGTTCATGAAGACTCAATCGCGATCGGTCAAACGATGGACGATAGCTCAGGCCGTAATACGTTAGACTACAACACTGATTGTCCTGGGTTCGAATCTGACCCAAGACCCAGGATGTTCGCTGAGATCAAATAAGAGCGGAACTTAAGTCCAGTGCTGCCAATTTGGACCGGTTTGATCAATTTTGTGAATATATCGATGGACTTGGTACTGATTAGTAGTCGCAAAACCTTATTACTAACCACTGTATCCAGGCTTGTTTTTATGTAAAAATGTTGTTTGCAATTCTAGATTTGTTGAGCGATTCATGTGCGGTCTCCTCAAAAGATCCGAATGATCCGGCTCAACGGCTTTCTGTCGTTGGTATTTTCAATGTAACAGTAGTGATTTTCATGTTGATTACCAGCTTAAACCGATTAAATCGTTGTCTACCTGAATAGCAATGCAATACATAATATTTGAATCCGATCCGTTTAACGCTAATTACTTTATTACTTCAGACACCAGCCTTTTAAAAATTTCAAATTTTCACAGCAGAAAGCACGGCAAGGAAATCTTCCTAGACGATGATGCATTTACAAACAGAATATTTCCACGAAAGCTGAGGCAATTTTGTTTTTAGTGTTGAGTTTCGCGTTGGTCCCGTCTTGGACATAGGTCGCCAACCAACTCTCTTGAGGCATTAGATTTCTGGACGAGTCTTTCCAGCTGTCCCCACATGCTGCCCAACTGCTTTGAGTCCGCAACCTGCTCTATGCGCCATGTATTTCTTCTTAACTTGGGGTGTCCATGTGAGGGATTATCTTGTGATGTTTGATGCAGGTTTGAGAGGGTGTGGACAATCCAATCTCCAGCGACATTAAATTATGACTTTGTTAATAGGCTGTTGCTTCGTTCGTTGCTAAAATTATTTATTGCTGAGTTTTTTGGTCAGCGGATCTTTAAGATCTTCATGAGGCAAATTTTGATGAAGACATGGATATTCTTCATGATGATGACGCTGGTTCTCCAGGTCTCTGTTCCATAGGTAATTATTAGTTTTACTAAGGTTTTAAAGAGCCTGATATTTGAGGTAATACTGATCTTGCTGTATCTCCAGATTTTTTGCATCTGATGTAAGGCAGCTCGTGCTTTATTGAGGTAGGTTCCGACGTCAGCTATCTGTTCCTCCAAGCTTGTCCAGGATGCTGCCCAGAAAGATGCACCTGTCTACCTCTTTCAGCGCCTCGCCTTGGACTGTGATGGGCGGTCTTGAACACCTTTCTCTTTGCTCTGTCGCTTTTGAGGTCCAGTCAAGCTAAGTTAACCGCAACGACGCAAGTCTGTTCTTGCATTTGTTTTTGGTTTGGAGAGAAGTGTCAGATCATCGGTGAAGTGGAGTTCGTCCACAGAATGCATTTCCGCTTCTGGTCGGTCGATTTCTGTCAGTGACATAAACGGGAAGAGTAAGCATTCTTGCTTGTCAATGAGTTGTCTGCCATGCACTTATCTGCAGGTCATCCTTTCGTATGACTCCTTAATGGTGTTGGCGATCATTTTTGTTACTCCGTAGTGCCTCAGTAGTCTCTCTCGCACATACAATGGCAGATTATGTTTGGATGACTAGATGTACAAAGCATTCAAATCGTTTTGAAGCAAAATACAATCATAAGCATTGCTGATTCGCCTCCGTAGTTTTTTATATTGTCAGCAAACAACACCATCTTACTTTCATCTGGTATAGGTATATTGTTCATATTGACTAGGAACAACATTGGTAGAAGCACTTATCATTATGGAACATCACTAGTAACATCGATTCTCTTCGATAATAGGCCGTCCACACGAACTCTAATATGTCATTTGCTGAGGTAATCACTGCGAAATCCGTGTTGGGCTACTGCCAAAATTTGGTTCGTTTCCAGATGACGCACTATTTATTCGGTTATTATTCGCTCAAACACTTTAAATACCGAAGACAGCAATGTCACTGGCCAGTATTTTTTTAACTTCAAAACAGCAACCACCTTAGTAAATGCGTATTATTTGTCCCACTTTCCAGTCTTTTGGTACCACATCAGCTTGGAGCAAATGATTAAACATGCATGATAGAGGTTGAGATAGCTGCGCATGAAAGGTTCGAAAAGATTTGGAGTTATCTCGACTTGTCCTGGAGAATTTTTTACGTTTAATTTTCGTAAGTGCCACTATTGTAGTAACCAATAATCCACTCAAAGTCGGTCGGTCAAATCGAATGATTGTGTCTTGATCACGCTGGATGGATTTCGGCGCAAAAACTAAGGTATTCATGTCTGCTAACAGGTCAACGTTCTTATTAATGGATCCAGTGAAGCCGGACGTAGGTTTTAGGGCAAATATTCTTGGTTCAATATTCGTTCTATCGTTCACGAGTCTATATAAGAGCATAGGATTTTGGTGTATCTGATAAATCAAATGTGATAGAAAAGCTTGTTTATAATCTCGAATGAAGCTGATAACTTTGTTTCACAGTCGTGTAAATTGTGCACAAGAATCAGCTGTGTTGGTAGCTTTGTGAATCTCCCATGCCACTGCCCTTCGTTTCATCCACTTTTTAGTCCTGCTTCGTAGAAAAAAATTATTACGTTGAGATGTTTTATTCAAAATAAACATTGAGTGTCCCTCCAATATAGAAAGATCGCCAATGACTATTCGGATAGGAGTAATCCAGTTGTGTGTAACCAGTGCTGTGTAACTCGGCACACAGAGCACGGTAGTTCACCCTTCTGACGCATTTCTTCCCTCACTGTTGCGCCTATCGCTATAAACGTACTCGAATTCTAGGACAACGTGATCGCTGTTCGATTGGCGGTTTATAAACGATATTCTCTACAGCTATGGGATCTGATGTAAGCATTAGTTCCAAGCTAGACGGGTAAATCCAAAAACGAGGTTATAAAGGGGTTCGTAATCCAAAACGGCTCGAAGTTCATATTCAATTGTCTCTGATGGATGATCATCACGGCTACAAAGCTAAGGAAAGTTGAAAACCACCATGATCAACATTTGAGTATTGTACCGCATTGTTACATAGCGCAAAGCATTAATCACTGTATTGTTTGGGTCGAGAGTTGCCAATGGTGAACGTTATATCACTGAAGATCTCCTGAAGTAAGATTCAAGGAACACCAAATGGTTTCAGTTATATCGAGGGTCTAATCGTTAACAGCACTACAGATAAACGGTTGATTGAATTAGAGTGCTGCTCCTCCGCCATAAACTAAACGGTCACGCCGGAATAAAAATATGCTGGACAAATAGAGTTCATTTTCAGACAATAAGGTATGGAAACAACTTTCCGTTATTGCAACTATGTCTGGCGCCGTTTCATTACAAATCTGGGACAATTCGATTAATTTGTTGATAAGGCTGTTTGCATTTGCATAGATGCATGGAATCGTATTTTTCGTGAGTATTAATTAAAGTTATTTGTCCGACTTCACTGGAGCCGGTCTTAACAATTAGTGATGAATCATGTGGTATGTGATAAGGCTTCAAACAGTGTAATGACGGATCCCACTGAATACTCAAAACCTGGAATGAAAACACATGCGAGCTTTTTATTGGTCGCCGACCACTTGGATCGACAATTAGGTTATGGTGTGAATTGCTCTGACGGACTCGATTCGAGCCGGACCTACGACGTTTTTTGATGTACCAATTTCTTCCATTTGGAATGAAACGCCGCTATCCAGACTTAAGATTGTTTGGTATAGGTAGTAAAACGGGGTTTGTTTGCCTACTGATTAGTTCAGGAATCACGTAAAAATACATAGAGCAGAAATTGTTTTCAACCGGTTTGATAGGGTAAATATGTATAGTTTACTTGGATGCATTGGTTCAAAGCTTTATGATGCAGAATATATTGTTTCAATGTTTGGATTGGTCGACATGAAGTTGTCCAAGTTCGATTTGAATATATCCAAGTTGGGTGAATGTGCAACGTTACGGGGTAGGGAGTTCCAAGTAAAACATACACGTACAGAATAAAAATACCTTCGACAGTTCAGCCTCGAGTCGGGAATAAGTACTGTATAGTTATGACTCCGGCTTGTTCGTGGTGGTAGTCGTGTGAATAGTTGATTCAGGGGATGGTTGTGGGTATGCAGTATATTGAACATAAGAATCAAGTCGCCTCTAAGACGGCGGTAGCGAGAGTCGAAGAGATTGAGGCTTGTAATCCGATCTGCGTATTGTTTATGTTTTAAACCAGGGTAATTGTTATTTCTTGTAAAACATTTAACTATTACCCCGGACAGTGTCCTCCGAACATTGCTAAATCTCAACAGGAAAAAATCTCACGGAGCTGACGAAATTACCCCGCTGATCCTCAAAAACTGTGCTTCTACTTTGTGTACGACCCTGACCTACTTGAAGAGCATCAATGTCACTCTCTGGGTGTGTGTAGATACTTCCAGCTCGGGGCCCGAGTACAACAATAATTCACCTGGAGTCAGTTGCATCTGCCTAGAACACATTCATCTTGACTCGGTGATTCCGAAAAAGGTTAGGTTCTCGTTCCTCATCTCTACCACAACTTGCATTGTCCTTCCGGTCTCATGCATTTTCCGGAAGTTGCTTGTGGCGATGGTTAAGGTGTTACTGGTTGAGACGATAGTTGTCGGCAAGACGCCTTCCAGATGACTCTGGCTTTCATTTTCTAACTTCATACACTATACAGCTGAGGGTTAAACTTCTCTGAGGACAGTGTCGTCTCGAAGGCGTTTCCTTAGCTAGAAGATCTCACAAGGTATGGTAGCTAGCCCTAAACTCAAACTTAATCATATTGCAGCCGCACTTGCGAACCTCCTTGGCGGAATTTCGTTTGTAATGATAATGAGTAATTGGTACATAGTCCATGATTCGTGTGAGATCCACACGAGCGATTGGATGAATTTCATCATTTACTGCTTGTTGTTGGCCTCTGTCGGTCGATGTCGACCATGGATGTACATCACATCGCATGAATTTCATGTTTTGCAACTTTTTGAATGACTAAACAGTCCGATTCGGGAGGAACAATCTCTCCCGCAGCGCTTGCAACGGTAGCCAGTCACTGCTTAGTTTTAAATATTTTGCATTACCGATCGTGGTTTGTGTAAAAATTCAGAAATTTGTTCAGGCCCACGAGGTTAAATTTATCTAAATGTGTGGGTGCCTATGTTAGAACTGTATAATCGTACCCGTATTATACAATAGGCATTTTTGAATTCTGAATTTCGAAAGTACTGAACGATATGATATAGAACGATTGATTTATTACAAACTTTCTTTCACATGATTATGCTTCCCGATCGGTCACGAACATTTTCCATCTCATTGCTCAACAACTGAATACTTTTTGAAATATCGTGCTACCAATCACTTTCAAACATGGCATGTTTCCAAAGTATTGTGGTGCTCACATCCCCATCCCTTACACACCACTACCGGTTTCAGGCTGTTTGCCACCGTCAGGGGGAGACAATAAGATCAGGTTCAGTGAGCCTTGAAACAGTGGAAAAGCGATAAACAAAGTTATATTTGTATGCCACTGTTATATAGGGTTCTTACAAAGAACCACGATATTCAAATACAGAATCACAAAGTGATTCCTGGTCAAGCGCTCGAGGCGCATATGAAAGACCAAAGTATTGTGGTGCTTACATCCCCATCCCTTACACACCACTACCGGTTTCAGGCTGTTTGCCATCGTCAGGTGGAGACAGTGAGATCAGGTTCAGAGAGCCTTGAAACAGTGGAAAATCGTTAAACTAAGTTATATTTGTTTTCCACTGTTATATAGGTTTCTTTGTGATTCTGTATTTGAACATCATGGTTCTTTGTAAGAACTCTATATATAAGTTGCATACAAATGTAACTTTGTTTATCGCTTTTACACTGTTTCAAGTCTCACTAAACCTGATATTACTGTCTCCACCTGACGATGGCAAACAGACTGAAACCGGTACTGGTGTGTAAGAGATGGGGATCTGAGCACCACAATACTTTGGTCTTTCATATGCGCCTCGAGCGATTGGCCAGGAATCTCTTTGTGATTCTGTATTTGAACATCGTGGTTCTTTGTAAGAATCCTATATATAAGTGGCATATAAATATAACTTTGTTTACCGCTATTACACTGTTTCAAGTCACACTGAACCTGATCTTACTGTCTCCACCTAACTATGGCAAACAGTCTGAAACCGGTAGTGTTATTTAAGGGATATGGATGTGAGCACCACAATACTTTGGCATGTTTCCGTTTGTATCTTACTGTAACGCGCAAACCGGATGTGAATATTGATTCGCACAAAAGTCAATCTAATTGCGAAGAGATTAAAATTATATTTTGTGGCAGTAAGTCCAGCGATAGAACCATGTATACACGTTTGTCAGCATGCACATGTTGCAAATGTAGTTGCGAAAAACAATTTATTCCAGGAGGTTGAGCCGAGATGCAGGTGAAGAGGTCAACAAAACACAGATAGCCATGAGTCATTTAAAATTCAAAACAAAATTTCATCTCAAATCATGAACGATAACAAGAAACCGATGATGAGTTAACAAGTGTTGCTGTTTCTCGTTCGTTAGTCTGCGTTATAATTAAGGCATCCATTTAGTTCTAAGGAGCAGTAAGCTAATTATAAGATTTAGACGGGGTGTTGTTTTGTCGGCGGTAATAGTAATTTTGACATTATGGCTTTTCTGTAACCTGGGTCCATCAGAGTAATAGCCGACATAAATTTGACTTTTGAATATCTTCAAATTTTGTGAGGAAGCCATAAGTGACGGGAAATTGTTCACAAGAGAGCCGGTGACACTTTTATCGAGAATGTGGTATTTGAACTGTCAGATGTTTAGTGGAAGTTGGGAGAATGTAAGCGTGTTTTACAAGCGTGGTGTGTGGGTGGGAAGCCATATGAGTTGTTCAGTATGTCAGGATTAGTTCAGCTCTTGCGCGATAAGATGGAAATCATATTTTACGCTTCTATCAGTCACGAGAAAAGCATTCTGCAGCATCATTCTCCTATTTGTCTCCAAAGCAGTTGAATCCATTTTAGGACAAGAGCAAGCCGGGTTCAGGAAAGGAAAATCTTGCATTGACCAAATCTGTGTCCTCCGTTTGATTCTGGACCAGACACATGAATGGAATGGTCTACATCGACTTTGATAGCCCTAACTGACAGGTGTTACTGAAAATCCTCCGTCAATATGGTATACCATCGAAGATAGTAAATCCGAGAAAAGCCTTTTATGGGAAGTTTGAATGCCAAGTCGCTCACTGAGAAGTATAAGGTTTGTACGTGTGTGAGGCGAGGATGTATCCTATCACCGATACTCTTCTCCCCAACTTTAGACTGGATTATGAGAGAGGTGACTGATGGCAGGACAGCAGGCATTCTAAGGATCACTGCGGGAGCGCTAGAAGATCTCGACTATGCGGATGATGTTGCCTTCTTGGCATGCAAGAACAGTGACATCCAGAACAAGAGCAATTGACTACCGGTAATTGGCAAGACGGTGGGTTTTCAAATTAACGCAGTCAAATCGGAGGTAATGCGTAAGAATGTTCAGGAGCAACACTAGTGTTCGTGGACGGTAAACCGCTCAGTGAGGTTACAGATACAGTCTACCTTGAGAGCAAATTGACTGTAAATGGTGACTGTGAAAATGAGGTCAGGAGAAGGATCGGAAAGGCAAACCTAGCATTCTGCAATCTGAATTCTATTTGGAAATCCTCTGCTCTCATAATTAACATGAAGAGCAGACTTTTCAAGAGCAACGTTCTGAGTGTGTTGCTGTATGCATCGGAATGCTGGAAGACTACCGCTGCCATTAAGCGCAGAATGGACGTGATTCAAAGTAAGTGCTTGAGAAGGATTCTGCGGATTTTTTAGCCACAAACCATTTCGAATAGACATTTCCTGAAAAAAACCTGGTCTGGAGGTCGTATCTACCGTATTCAAAAGACAACGGTGGAGATGGTTTGGTCATGTCTGCAGGATGGATCCCATTTCGCATACGAAGGTAGCCATTCACTGGCTTTTGCAAGGTAAACAAATAAGAGGACGGCCACAGGAAACTTGGCGCAGAACGTTAGAACGCGAACTACATGCACAAGGATTCAAAATGCAGATGACATCGGAAGCAGCGGCAGAATGGAACCACTGGCGGGGGTTGCCTTCGCCTAATGTGCCACCCGGCAATGAGAGATCTGAGTGAGTGAGTGAGATTATTCAATCCGCATTTAATTTGATTCCACCACAAACAATATCATACACACATGGAGTAGTGCAGTGAGATTCAAGATTCAAGATTCAAGATTTATGGTTAAAAAAGCAAATTGCTGTACAATACCATAGGATATACGTATAAAAATTATTAAAAAAATCGTTACTTGTATGATCATATCCATGTTCTTCATAGGTGGAGCAAAAATAATCCTCAATGGCAACACAGACTGAGGGAAAAGAATCTTTGGATGGACGGTAGTTCCGTGCGTTAAAATTAATAGACATCAATAGGTAGGGGCCAACGCAGTAGTTCTCAACATAAGGTTTCGTAACCTTTGTTTAAAGATGTGCTCGTTCGATGAGGTAACAATATCTATCGGCAAGCTATTCCACAAGAAGCATACACGAACAGCGAAGAAGTGACGACGACAATTCAATCGTGAGTGTGGGATTTGAAGGGTCAAAGGGTGGCTGCGTGTGGGGACAACGGAACGAAACTTGAAGAGGTGTTTGAGAGGGTGGGATTTCGCGTAGATGATTCGATATGTCAGAGTGAGGTCGTGTAGGATACGTCTGCGCTCGAGGGTGCACAGTCCAAGTCTGGTCAGTCGCTGCTCAAAGGGTAAATTATTCAATCCGGTAACCGTATGGTTGCCTTGTGATAAATTCGTTCGAGGAGCGAGATGTTTTTTTCCATCCATGGCGTCCAAGCTTGTACAGCGTAGTCAACGACAGGATGTATGTAAGTGTTTAGTAATTTCACGAGTGAGTGTGGTGGGAAACGTCCGAAAATGCGTTTCAGTAAACCTAGCAAGCTGCACGCACGCTTGTAGACGGCTTCGCACTGTAGGCTGTTCTTCAAAGTGCCAGACACCAAGATTCCGAGATCTTTTTGTGATGTACTCCATTCAAGCGGGTGGCTGCCAAGTGTATAGGGAAAGGGAAAGGGTTTTCCGACTTGCAAAATTTTGCACTTGCGGAAATTAAATGGCAGTTTGTTTTGGATTGACCACTGGTGCAAAGAAATTTGAGTGGAATCGGTTAGAATAGTTTTTGGGTAACGTTTCACTTCTGACACAGAAGCTTCGTCAGACCAAGGGTGATAGTAAGGACAGGGAACAGGACATGTTCCCAAAAACTATTCTAACCGATTCCACTCAAATTTCTTTGCATTATGAATACACGATCAGTCCCAAACATATTCCAATCGATTGCTGACTCCTACGAGCCTCAAATTTCTTTGCATTATGAATACACGATCGGTCCCAAACATATTCCAATCGATTGCTGACCACTGGTGCAGTTTATTCAAATCTCCTTGCAGAACTTGACAGTCCTCGATAGAGTTGACCTTCGTCCAGATTTTTACGTCGTCTGCGAATAAAACAAGCTTACATGCTAGTAAGTTCGGTAGATCGTTTATAAATAAGAGAAACAGTATCGGACCGAGAACCGAACCCTGAGGGACTCCGCTCGTGGCTTCAATTGTTCGAGAAGTTTCACCATCTATTCTGACTTTTACTTTGCGTCCAGACAGGTAACTTGTGAACCATGTTAGTAGGTTTCCGATGACGCCAACATTCTGCAGCTTCTGAAGCAGTAAGGAGTGATTCACTCGGTCGAATGCTTTAGATATATCTAAGTAACCGGCATGGACGGAACCCCCTTGGTCTAGTGCTTGCGTCCAGTCATTTAGAGTCGTGAGCAAGTTAGACAGGCATGAATATGTTTTCCTAAATCCGTGTTGTGTGAAAGTTATTAGCTGATGGTTCTCGAGATGTTCAACAAGTCGTTCACACACCAGGCGTTCCAAAATTTTAGAAACCGCTGAAAGAAGCGTCACGGGGCGGTAATTCGCCGGATCAGAACGACTGCCCCCTTTGTAGATTGGTGTGATAACACCGGTTTTCCATTGAGTTGGTACGGTTCCCGTATTCAATGAGTGCCTGAATAGACCACTTAGTGGGCCACAAAGCTCCAGCTCGCATGACTTCAGAACAGCGGGTGTTATTCCATCCTCTCCTGGTGATTTGCGAACGTTCAGCCGGCGTAGATGCTTTCGCACAACCGTAGGATTTACCTCGATGTTGCTAAGGCATTCGACTTGTAGTGGGTGCGGCAAAGACGTCAGCGTTGACACGTTCTTTGGACAAAATACTTGCGCATAAAATGATATTAGGGCATCAGCTGTATCCTTGACATTATCAGTCAGTCCGTTCTCTGTCTGGATAGGAAATACACCTGGTTTAACCTTGGTCGCGGTGTTTACGATGGTGTACAGCAACTTAGGATGTCGTTCCATCTGGTCGATCAGCTTAAAATGGTGATATTGCTTGTCTTCTCGAATTAAGGACGTCACCTTGTTACGAAAACTACGAAAGTGTTCCCAAGATGCGTCTGTTCGTGTTATTTTATGTGCAGCCCATGCGGAGTTTCGCATGGCTATCCACTTCCGAGTGCGGCTTCGGAGTTTGAAGCAAAATGTTCTTGATTTCCTTTTGGGAACACAGGTAGAATTTTCGTCTAGTTTTGTACCGATATAACTTAACAGACTAGAACAATGAGTATCTGCATTCGTAAGATCGAGATGTTTTTCCTCCATAATCGTAATGGCACCGCGAAGGCCGAAGTAATCGACTCTCCTGATGAACTTAACGTCGCCCGACGCCCTTCTGGCGTTGCACACGAATTCGAAGGACAACACAAGATGGTCACTTAGCCCCAAAGGACTATGATACTGCACTGACTCCACTGCTGTTGCTTCGGAGGTTAAAACCAGATCTAGAATTGACGATTCATTGAGGCCCCTTTGTCGAGTGAATGAATGGACATGGTTGTATAGGGGAGTGAAAGTGATAATCTCACGGAATTTGTACTCAAGGGATTGATGAGTATGCACACTTTTGGTGTAGAGATGTGGGAGGTTAAAATCACCCATTATTAACAATTGGCATCCTCTAAGGTTTCCAGCGTTGCGCATCATTTGTAACAACGTTTCATTGTGGGCATCGGAAGAGTTGGGCGAGCGGTAGATCACACCAAGTATACAGTTCTCTCCAGTTTCCAAGCGAAGGCTACACCACATGGTGTCCTCTAGCTCAAACCTTGTGTCAGGTACAGCTGTGCATTGAAGACGCTCGTTATAATACAAAGCAACTCCACCACCTGATCTTGAACGGTCTCGTCGAAGTAGGATCATGTTGGGAAGTGCCAGCTCGCAATCGTTCACCTGATCGTAAAACCATGTTTCGGTAACAGCAATGATGTCAGCAGAAAACTGAGCGTTAAAGTGAGACAATTCGGCGATTTTGTTCCGCAAGCACTGTGCATTTGTGTATAGGCATTTAACAGTGGTTTTCGTGTGTAGCGAGCCTATGCGGATGATGTTTGTATGTCCGACCCCCTGAGAGCCGGACCATGATGTACTCGGTCCGACTCGGTTTGAGCCGGACCCACTACGTTTTTTGATGTATTGGTTGCTTCCGTTTCGGTGGGAACGCTACCGTCTACCGCCCCCAGCCGCGAGTGTGTCTCACTCATTGGTTTGGGTGGGCTAAGTCTAACATCCTTAGGTAGTGTTCGTTTCTTTTTTGTCCATTCCGACCTTACTATTTCAGCCATAGCGCTGGTCAAGAACGTAATCTTCAGAGGTTTCGGTCCACCCCCCTTGTATTTTGGCGAAAAAGGAACTCGAAAAGTGTCCACAACAACGGCATTAGAAATATCGAGAGAACACGCAATGTAGCGCCATTGTTTGACGTCGTGCTCTACCGTTTCCTGATTCGATGCTTTAGAAGTATTTTCTGGTACACCAAGTAGAACTATACTTCGCGATACCATTTGTTCCCTGTCGTTCAAGCTGCCCTTCCTTTCCCACCATGGTACATCGGGATATATGCGGCAGTTGGAGTCGGAATCTGACTTGAGTAGGTATGCATTCAGCAATACGTTCTCGATATCAGCCTCGCATTTTAGTGTTACCTTGAGCAAGCGAGGTTGACCAATATGAGGTGAAGATGAATGGCGGGTTAGACGAGTCACCTTTTCTGCGTTTACATGTTCAATTTTCATTAGGTGACAAAGTTCAGACCATTTATCGACATCATGTTTCTGTTTGCTATCAAACAGGCTTTCTTGGGACTCGCTGACATTCGTACATATAACGTTCAGCCTGGATGGGGTGTTCTTTTTTCGTATCGGAAAGTCAGGCGTTTTAGAATTAAAAACCTTTGTGGCTTGACTTTGTGAGTCGGGTACAGCAGTTTTGCTGTATATAGATTGGACACGGACGTCGTTTACGGGGTGTGTGCTAGGCTAATGATCCTTGATTCATGTTGGCCCTTATCTGTGATATTATACCGTTGCTGATGCACATCTGTGGCACAGGAAACATCATTAATCCATCGAGTTTTCTCCACGCTGCTATTTGCATCAATTCGGAAAACTAGGTTTTTAAATTAAACCTTCAGAAAGCTGCATTTCTCTAGATTTGTATTACAACCCACTTCGCTTAATTTCGCTGTCAGGCTCTCAATTTTTGGTAAACGTTGTTTGATGGTCAGACCGGCGAATAGAATGTCAATCATGCACGTCACTTTATGTGGTATGTTATTGAAGCACATTACTATGGTTCGTCGAAAGATTGCCTTTTCGAAATTAATCCCGAACGGCAATCTCGGGAAAATAAATTGACGTTACCGCTATTGAGCCTTCATCCGATCAACGTTAAAAATTTGATGCAAAGTTGGACCAACACAAGCTAGTAGGGAAATTATACTATGATTAGTAAATCACTTGAAATAAAACACATCCTTATATGAATTGGACAAATGATGGATGCCTCTTTTTTGTGACAAATGTTCGCAGTAATAGGACCTATGAATATGTGCGCAATATTTGTTAGTTCCTTCCGTGTTTCAATATATTCGGATTCAATTTTATACGTGCCATTATATCAAAAGAAATTTACTTTTCCAGAGCATTATATATTTATGCAAAACATTAGGCGTAACATTCTTTGTTCCCGTATTTATCCTTCAGTGGGAGACGGATGAGGAAACTTTCGTTGGCTGCAGATTTAATCAACTTTGATTTCAGTAGTAATGGCGTGTTCCAACTCGGCGAATCATTGGAGAACAGAAACGAAACCTTGAAGTATAATTCTACTTGAAATATACCCATTCGACCCAGAAGACGTTGTGCGTCGCAGGAAATAAGCCCATCTCCAAAGTTAAACAGTCGAGCAACCTGTGTGTAGTAAATACAAAGTGTCAATATCCAAGAAAACATGTTAAATATTCATTAACCATAAAATACACACAGCCACTCAGCGACACTGAAAATAACACATTCCACATTTCATGTAGACTATATTTTTATTGCGTACGAGTCTTTTAACATTGGAATTGTCTCTTAAAACTATTGTTTCCGACCCCAGCGTCAAAACGTTCGTTCGAAATTTGGACACTTATTCTTCATAACGATTTGACAGCACTTGCGTGTTAATCATCGTAAATATTCAACTATACGCGACATTATATTACTATTTGTTATTTACTATTATATGGTAATTTTGAAGCTATGAATTATTTGTGACCCTAAATTCTTAAATCTTGTGTTTGGAATATCGAAAAAGGTTGGCTATTTGGTTAAATCTAAACATATCTAGACAAATATATATATATATATAGATATATATATCTCTATATATATATATATATATGTCGTGCCGAAATCCGCGGAATGCCGATTCTGCGGATCGTATCATTTTGCCTGATTCCGCGGTATGGGGCATTTCTTGCTTGCTTCCTCCGCGGAATAGGCATTTCGTTGCTGATTCCGCGGAATAGGCAACGATTTGCTGAAAATGTGGAACTCATTTCTACCACTGCTGATTCCGTAGATTCAGCAGCCGATTCCGTGGATTCGGCAGCTGATTCTGCGGAATCGGCAAGCTATGTTTTTACTGTCTTTCGGCGGTTTTGTCCGTTATAAATTAGCGAGATTTTTATTTTTCGCTGATGAAGATGATGGGCAAAATGGAACAAACAATGTCGGGCGAATTCACTATAGGTTTAATAACCAGATAAATCGGTACAGACATAAATAAATAGTGGTACAATCATGAATTCTAAAAGAAGTCTTTCCTTTTGTCGCTCTTTGTTCTTACATTTTACGTTTCAAGGATGGCAATGTGAGTGGCACAATGTTCCACTCTTCCTGCAACTACAGCGCCTGGAATCGCACTTTGCTGTGCAAGAACACTTTGCAAATCCTTGTCCCCCAGTGGCAGAATGAAGGGATGCAATCTTGCGAAATGACTGCATAATGTCGCTCGTTTCCGAAAGGCTCATCAGCTGACTATCTGCCTTCTGCAGCTGATTTCTAGAGAAAGCTGCCTCGATCATTCCATGTTTTGTTGCAACTTTGTACATTCCGCTGGCAGTAATGTCGTAAACCACTCCAATAATATTTCTACAGTCTAGTCGTCCACGATCGAATTCGGAAACCGGGAGTAAGACGCAGTCTCCCACGGATAGAGGATGCAGAATGGCGCTGCTCGCTTCAAGCATTTCTTTTCTGCTCTTTTCTTGTCCGCTTGTAGCCTTGTCACTGCAAGCCCTTATCATCTGGATGTGCTTTGAGAAAACATCTGCAATACCTGTAGCTCTTTCTCCTGTTTCATCAACCTGATCTTGTTCCCCGGCAGCAACAGCTTGTTCCTCACAAGCCTGATCTTGTTCCCCGGCATCAACAGCTGGTTCATCAGCAGCTTCAATGCCATGGATCTCCCTGAGAGCCGCCTCCAGTTGTTCCTCTGTTGTTATGTGAGCGAGAACGCCTGCAGGTAAAAACGTTTTCTGCAATCCTAGTGTTGGTTTCTGTCCGAATATAATCTCAAATGGAGACGTGTTTTGCAGGTTTCTGTGTGATGAGCTATTCTTTTGGAACTGCACGAAACGTAGGCCATCTGCCCAATTCGTTGTATTGTTATCGATTGTCCAAGCAATAAGCATCTGCTTTACATCAGCATTAGACCGCTCCACAGATCCCTGGCTTTGTGGGTGCCTCGCGCGCCCATGAACTAGCTGCAGGTTGGGCCACATGGATTTCATTTCTGAGACTACATCCGCCACAAATTCTCTACCGTTATCACTCTGAAGAATGCTGGGCGCACCCATGAATGTGAATATATCTATGAGGTGGTACGCCACTTCGGCAGCCCTTTTACTCGTTAATGGTTTCAGTACCAAGAACTTGGTGAAGTGATCCTGGTCATTTAATATCTGTACGAAATTTCCACTTGGTGTTGATTCCATATTGATCAAGTCAACTTGACCACGGTAACAGTAATTTCGTGACCGAATGGGTTTTACAACAATTCCTTTGTTCGGTAAGGGTTTCTTTCTTTGACATGTCTCGCATGCAGTCAAAAAGAGGGACACCATCTTCATTGGTATGTTTGCGTATTTGTCATCACGAAATCTTTCGGTTTTTTTAACCGCCATGACCAGTCGACACGTGAGCTTCGTAGATTATGCCGAAGAGCTCGTCCCGAACGGCAATGTAGTGAAGTGGATCAGCTTCATTTTTTCGGCTCTGAAAGAAAAAAAGAAACAAGTTTACAGAGCTAATGAAACTGATTTTGCTAAGGATGATGCTGTTGTTGTTTTTGTTGATGATGTTGATGGTGCCAACGACAACATCGATCGATGACAAACATTTGTGTGTGAAAGAGTGCAAGAGAAATAAAGAGGCTTACCTTGACGATTTTCTTGACACCGCCAACTTCGACGACTGCACATTTCTCCCGAAGATAGTAGAATAATTTGGATCGTTCACTGCCACACAAGGTTGCAAGCATTGAGGTGTATTCTTGTCGATTAGGCACTGTGAATTTAGACAGCTTTTTGCAGGCCACTGTTTATTGAAACCGAGCCCGTTGGTTTGCTACATTCACTTCCATGATGCTGTCTCTGCAAGCACTGATGTAAAATGTATAATCACAAGCAATCAACAGCCTCTAAGAGTCTTTTGTGTGAGACACGTTCCCTGTGACCACAATGTTAATATTCCACTTGAAAATCTTTCATGCATTTCGGCAAATTGAAAATGCATTGAAAGCATAATCACAAGCAATCAACAGCCTTTAATAGACTGTTGTGCGAGACACGTTCCCTGTGACCACAATGTTAATATTCCACTTGAAAATCAATCATGCATTTCGGCAACTTGAAAATGCAGTGAAAATGAACTTCTGATATTAAATCTAAAGTGAATTCACATGAAAATTTCGCTAATTTATAACGGACAAAAAGGCTGAAATACAGTAAAAACTTAGCTTGCCGATTCCGCAGAATCACCTGCCGAATCCACGGAATCGGCTGCTGAATCGACGGAATCAGCAGTGGTAGAAATGAGTTCCAAATTTTCAGCAAATCGTTGCCTATTCCGCCGCTTCAGCAACATAATGCCCATTCCGCGGAATCGGCAAACTGATTGCCGAATCCGCAGAATCGGCAATTCCGCGATTTCGGCACGACATATATATATATATACCATATTAGCTTGGGCACCATGTTGGGAGAAAGTAATTTGTCTATTCACGACAAGTTGTGTTAAATTAATTAAATCTCTAACAGATTTTATAATCATCATCAAGTGCAGTGGATGACATTACTGATACTAGGCACCTTCAATCGCAGGCGCACAATAGCTGATCTTAGAGTCTTGTACATAGCAAATTAACAGGATTTCCAACCATACAAACCGCTTTTAAAACAAATATACATCAGCCCCACCTGCACTCGAAATCTGACACTTTGAATACCACATTCTCAATTGAAGTCTTACTGCAACTATATTCACTACGTGAATTCCCGCCTAGTTGCCAGCATTTAATAGAACGGATTAACCTCAGTTTGCTAACAGTAAGATTGTCAGGTAACATAGTTTATTAACAGAAACCAGGCTCGGCTGTGCCGATTAAATTGTTGCTCTCAATATGACAACCAGGCATCAGGGTTCAAGTAAATTTAGATAGCATTGGTATCAAAATGTCGAACGCCAAATTAACGGATTTCTCATCTCGCCTCTATCGTCGATTTCACAAATAAGTATAGTTTCCTTCATTTTGAACAAGAATTCTGTTCAAAAGTTATATTCTACTTCTTGTAAGTTGATACTGACCATTTATGGGACAGGTTATACAAGATATTGTGGTGTATATTTTGTATCCAGGTGATTATTTTCTCTCTATTTGTCAGAACGTTTGTTTCAATAAAGCTAGGGCTAATTTAAGCCCATTAATAATCCACAGGCTTCAGCTGATAGAGTTTGTTATTTTTTTACGCATCGATA
>JACCGJ010003540.1:0-23832 GCA_013407085.1 Atriophallophorus winterbourni
GAGGCTGGAAAACATCGGAGAATAGTTTATCAATCAGAGAGAGAGATAGCGAGGCGACACATTTTGATGATCTAATGAACAAACAACTTCGTTCAATTCTGTTTAAATTTAACTCACCAAAATTGAGAAGCAACGTTTGATTACGTACGAAAAACATGTGAGCGGTTCCTTGTGCTGGGTGAATATGAAAAGCGCATAATGTTAATGGTTAGAACATGTTGTATGATAGGTGTTAATTTTGTTATTATAAGTTTATCATAGGGGAATTGCAACAACTTACCGTTGGGGATCGAAGGATTAGCGGGTCCCTTCAAGAATTCTTCCAGAGACAAACTATCAGAATTAAACGCACATGTCAGACTGGGTAAAATTAGATGTGACAGCAAATTGAACACATCCGTGAGAGTCAAACATTGGTTCCCGTCAAAAGCAAGAGCACAAGAATCAACCGGATGATCGTCGACAGTGCGTTGGTGTTTGACTAAACGAACGAAATAGGAAATAGTCGACGATGACAAGCAACTCACCTTTCCCCTCTTTTAGGATTTTACTTTCTCATGGTTCTGTGGCAGTTTAGCATTCGGTGCATGCTACTTGTGCACTGCTGTCTGTGATGACGATGATGACAGTTAACAACCAAGTGTTCAATTGTCGTTTATAGTCGAGGACGAGTTTCATAAGGACTAAGCCTGTCTTATGATGATGCGGCCAAACCATTGCATCTTTCTCCCGTGAGTATAAACGATAGCGTAGTTGCTTCCATACATTGCGTAACAAATGTACTACTGATGACATCGCATCTGAAGAACAACATTGGATACTTGATCGGTATCTCGGACTTACAATTGTGTATCTTGTGACTTGAGCTGCCACATTTTACCCGTGAAACACTACAAGATGAATCTCTCCCTACTAACCACTTTTTATTTTTGTGACTTTAAAAGACGTATAATCAACCCTTGACTTTGCTTCATCTTCCGTTTGACTATTGAGCAGCATTCTGAAACCAAGTCACTGGAAAACTGTCAACTTTCTAAACATTAGTATTGAAAAGATAAATTAAATCCTGACGTATAGCCTTCGTCTTCACACCTTTTATCTCAAGGCTGACTTTTGGATCGAAACTACTGATTGAGTAAATAAGCGTATGTTGCATTTAGGCATTTTAACCAAGAACGATAATGTAAACGATTTATTCGATCCAGTATTTCGTCAAAACTTGCAATCGTTGGTAGTCTGCTAATGTCTGCTCCATGACTCAGTTAAAGAAATAATTGAGCACAACTGGTGATAACGAGCGTCTTTGTTTGATCCTTGTGTGAAAATTCATTCCTATAGAAAGGAACCCGAGCGTTTGTACAGTAGTAATACTCTTTAGCCAGCCTCATGCGTTTTGCGGGGCCCAATGCGAGTATATGATATCACATAGACAGACGCACTTCACAGTCAGATCCAGCGTGGAATCGTTAAAACTCACTGTCGTTAACCGCCGAGACCATGCTTCAGAATCCTTCACAGCGTGAATAGTTGGTTTACGCGTTCGATTCCGGAATGACTTTGTACGCCTACGACGCTCAATATAAAACTATTTTGACAGCAACATCGCTTTCTTGCTTATTCCGTTTTGCACACAGATTTATATTTGTGACTACTCATTAGTAACATGTTCCAAGGTTGGAAATAAGCTCACAATTCCAAAATGCTCCAATGGCACGCGTCTCATATAGCCTCTGACAACCAAGTCCAGCTCCTGGCCTGCACGCGTGGTCCTGTGTGACCCGGCGGAACTGCTTCTACTGACAGGAGAAAGGGCGAAGGCGACTGACTGGCGCCTTAAAACCAGCATGCTTCGGGCAGGTGGAGCTCGTTAGTCCATGAAGGCGGTCCACCTAGGGGAAGGAAAACCCTTATCTCAAACCTCCACTGCCTTGTGGCTACATCCAATCATGGAAAAGGCTTCAGGAGTCAACCTCGAGGAAAAATCCGGAGCCGGATTCCCGTTAGGCAGTCCGAAGTTTTTTTTACAACTTCGCCCTGCCAACTTCTGCGACGGCATCGTTGTCCAAACGTATCAGCCTAGCTGTTCCTTTGGTTCCAGTGGTGCCGTGGAGAGAGAGCACTTGCTGCATGGGCAACAGCTAGTTCTCCATATTGAACTGCCCTGGCGTACATCACAACGCACAAATGGAGAGAATACTCCATTCCGCTTCTACGGAAAATAACACGGGAAGCAGCAGATACCGGTTAAAAGCTATGGCTCGACTGGCGTAGAGCTAAGCGCCTGGGGCTGCTTTCGACGGTGGGAGAGAATTTCAGGTCTCATTGAACGGCTACCGACCGCATCAAGCTGGGCAGCCCCAGTCAATAAGGTGCCGTCTCGCCACGGTCAGCTATCCTCTTTCGGTGCATGGGGATTAGGAACCAAACGACAAGCAGACTGTATTTTTCCCCACCAGCGAATCGAAATACTGAACAACAAATGTCAGTTCTGAAACTGGGAACCTGGAACGTCCGGTCCATGTTTCCAGGATTTCATGACAACGTCTCGAATATCAGAGGCGTAAGAAAGTCAACCGTGATTAACAATGAGCTCGAGAGGCTTAATGTCGACGTGGCTGCCCTGCAAGAGACGCGATTACCAGACACTGGTAAACTAACAGAAAGAGATTAGACATTTTTAGGAATGAAGAGGTTCCAATGAGCCTTGACTGTATGGAGTTGGGTTTGCCGTGCGAAACGACATATTAAAAGCAACAGAAAAGAGCAGCAGCGGGAGCGAACGGATTTGGACTCTAAATCTGAGGTGCATTACTGGTACCATTACGTTGGTCAACGTTTATGCACCGACGCTCTCTGCGACGCCTGCTGAAAAAGACGCGTTTTATCATAACCTCACAGCCGTCCTGAAAAACGTGCCACAGAAAAACTGTGTAGTGTTATTGGGTGATTTCAATGCCAGAGTTGGTGCAGATTACGAGTCTTGGCAAAACTGTCTCGGAAGGTTCGGTGTAGGTAAAACCAATGAAAATGGGCAACGCCTTTTAGAAATGTGCACACAGTTCAATCTTTGTGTCAGTAACACTTTCTTTCAAACAAAACCACAGCATAAGGTCTCTTGGAAGCATCCTCGCTCTAAGCATTGGCATCAGCTTGATCTTATTCTTGTTAAGCGTACTAATATAGGAAGAGTACTCCTCACTAGATCATATCAAAGCGCAGACTGCGACACTGATCATTCACTGGTCTGTGCAAAACTGAAGCTCCCCCACACGAGATTTCACCGCACCAAATTGTCTGCTAAGCCTAGGATAGACGTCACTCGCATGTGCGAACCTAATCTAACTGCGCGATTTGCAAAAGCCTTCACAGCCGAGTTCAACAAGACAACCCCACTCGAATCTGCTTCAGAAAACTAGGAATTGATAAAAAGCTGCATATGCCGAGTCGCACTTTCCACTTTCGGTTCGAAGAAAGCTCGAACGAGCGACTGGTTGGAAGCAAAAGCTTCTGAGATGACTGCTGTGTTGGATGAGAAACGCTCAGCATTCTTGAGGTTCACAGGTATGCCAATAGATGAAAACTTACGACTTCTAAGAAATAAGGTTCAACAGACTGCAAAACGATGTGCAAACGACTATTGGACTGGAATTAGCCTCAATATCCAAAAAGCTGCGGATACCGGCAATTTTCACGGTATGTATGATGGGATCAAGACAGCCATTGGCCCAAACAAACTTAAAACGGCTCCCATTAAGTCTGTATCTGGTAAGCCGATTGTCGACAAAACTCAGCAGATGAAAAGATGGGTAGAGCACTTCTCCTCCCTCTACTCTAGGGACAGTACGGTTCTACCGCATGCACTTGAAAATGTAGAGCGGTTGCCGACCATTGAATATCTAGATACTCCCCTACCCTTGATGAGCTCAATAGGGCGAGGAAATGAGGTAGCCAGCAATTCAGGCAACGTCCGAAGACTGTTCGAGTTAATTCAGTGTACATTTTCCAAAAAAATTGGAGTTGGCAAGACAATTACAGAGAACAATGGTGCCTGGATAGTCAACAAGGAGTGTCATGTGCATCGTTAGACCGAACATTATCGTGAGCAATTTACAAGGCCATTAGAAGTTGGCCTGTTGCCTTCTTTTCCGTGTTGTGAACCCTAACCAATTGATTTGATAACTCCAAGAGAAGCGGAAATCAGGTGCTGCAGTGAGTCAATGAACAGGCTCAAATAAGATGGTCATGATGGACTAGACCCAGGTCTGTTTAAGGATCGTTGCGTTATTTTACTACGCACACTATTTGACCTTTTCCGGAGAGCGGAAACCATTCATAAGTGTTGGGGAAAACTTATAATCATAATCATCTTCAAAAAAGCTGTGCATACTTCATGCTCTAATTACAGGAAAATTAGCCTAAGACCCGTCATTACCCGGCTTCTTGTAAAGGTAATCTCAGAATCGTGAACAGCAAGTAGGATTTCATCATGGGAGAGGATGTGTTGATCATATATTGACTACTCAAGAAGCCTTAAAATATCGCCACCCATAAAGGCAGCCCAATGTAGCAATCATTATTGATTTTAAGGGTGCGTTTAATTCGGTCAACAGGAACGCATTATTTAATACCTGATTACACACAGTCATCCCAAAAGTACGTGAACCTATTTCTGACACTTAATTCTTATATGATTCTTATGATGCTTGAATCAGTACATCAGTTCACATACCTTGGTTCAACCATTGCGGATAACCTCTTGCTAGACACGGAGAGTGATAAGCGTATTAGCAGAGCAGCTGTCATTCTGTCCCGTTTGAACTCTCGTGTTTGGGGTAACCGCAAGCTGACTGTAAAGACGAAGATGATGGTGTACAGCGCGTGCGTACTAAATACTTTACTGTACGGCAGTGAAACCTGGACCACCCACGCAAGAAACGAACGGAAGCTGAATGCTTTCCATCTACGAAGCATCCGTCGTATCTTGCACATATCGTGGATGGACAAAGTGACTAATGCTGAAGTGCTTTTAAAAGCCGGTCAACAGAGCATGTTCTCTCTATTGCGACAGCGCCGCCTGCGCTGGCTTGGTCATGTCAACAGAATGGAAAATGGTCGTATTCCGAAAGATCTACTCTATGGTGAATTGCAACTAGGAAGTTGACCATTGGGCAGACCGCATTTGTGGTACAAAGACGTTTGCAACAGAGATATGAAAGCTCTTGGCATTGACCCGACGAGTTGGAAAAAACTTGCTCTTGACCGCTCACATTGGAGGCACTGTGTAAAGCGTCGTCTGCATGCTGGGGAGGAGCAGATACAGCTCTTGGCGGCTGAACGCAGATCACGCCAACAACGTTCAACTGACGCAATACAACCGAGTTCTGACTATCGTTGCCAGCGCTGCGGGAGAGATTGTTCCTCCCGAATCGGACTGTTTACTCAAAAAGCTGCAAAACTTGAACATTCACGCGTTTGTGATGTACATCCATGGTCGACATCGACCGAAGGAGGCCAACAACAATTCTTATAGTTCTTGGGCGCGTTAGCGTTTAAAATAGCCTGCCAGTCAACTTTCCGACGGTTAATGATGCCCGACAGGGGTGTCAGATTTCTTCATTTTTGTTTAATTTTGTAACTGGCGCTATAATGAAGGCATGTAATGCAGACTTAATGACAGCTGGCATTCAGCTAGGCTGCGATAAGAAACTTATACTGATGACGTAGTTTTTTGATTCCTATACGAACACTCAAGAAACGTTACACGGACTTTGTAGTATCGTACCACCATTTAGTATCCGCTTTGCACCTTCCAAGTTCAAAGTTATGTTACAGGATATTGATCCAACCGAAGCTGCGCTAAGCTACAGCAAAGGGGAAATTGCGACTGTAGACTGCTTTACTAATTTGGGTAGTCGCATTAATAGTAAAGCGTGTTTATCTAAGATATCAGCTAGCATTTCCCGAACCACAGTAACGTTTAGTAACTCGGGTAATCTGCGGCGTCAAAGAAGCTTGCCTATAAAGCTCAATGGTAGAGTCTATAGGACAACATTTTGCGCGGTTTAGCTGCATGGATATGAAAGCTGGACACTCAGAAAAACGAATGAGACGTCTACAGGTTCTCGATAATCGGGCAACCCGATAGTATCTTCGCCCACATACAGTCACTGACTGTACGGCACTTTGCTGGTGCTTTCATACCATACCATGTCCACACCATCGCAGGAGTTCCTTGACATCATCGTATTCGTAACGTAATTATCCATCATAGAATTTTCGGCAGCGATGTAGATATGGAAAAACAAGTTAAGCTACATCGCTTTCGCTGATTACATCACGTATTGCGAATGGAAAATAACTTTTCCTTAATACAGATTGTTTGCAACCCAACTCCAAATGGGTTGGTTGTCATCATCATCATCATGAAGCATAAGTCTGGAGCCAGAAAGAGTGCTAAGCAATATGAAGCAGGAAAAGCAGATAAGCAAGCGCGTGGAAAAAGGAAATCAGGCAAGCGGAATACGCAAAAGCAAATGCACAAAAAACAGCTTGTTTTTGTAGTTTCACTGCATGCGATTTTTGTTTTTTTTAATGTAAAATAATACCGAATAAAAAATTATGACACACATAATAAAATACACTGGCGCCACTGACTTCGGTTTGTAGCCATATCGCGTAAGGTTTCCAACCAACTATTAGGTGGAGCTTTTGGACCCCATCCAGGCAAACGAATACGCCCAACTGAGCCTAGCGCTACGGTGAGTTTCTTCATCCCAACGCGCCACGTCATGGACTGGCCACCCGATCTTTTCTCCCAGCTTCTGTCAGGCTCTGTGAATAAGGCGCGGTACGGTAAACGGTGAGTAGGCATTCTTAATACATGTCCCAACCATCGCAAGCGAGCAAGCATCAGCATTTCTCTCAGTCCGTGGCCACCTGGTCCTAACACCCGCTTGCAGACATCTATATTTGTAACACGATGCTGCCACGAATGCGAGCAATTCTACGCAGGCAACGGGTATCAAAAACAGAAAGCCGACGGACATCTTCCGCTCGGATAGACCAGGTTTCGCAGCCATAAAGGAGTGTAGCACGCACCACTGCGTTGTACACTCGGCCTTTAGTATGGAGTGAAACATCGCGTCGACGCCACATGTGGCGAAGGTTAGCAAACGCTGCACCCGCTTTGCGAACACGATGTGAGATCTCGTCCTCGACACAACCTCCAGCGGAGATACAACTGCCAAGGTAAACAAAGCTGTTGACCAATTCAAGATTGACATCGCACACAGTTAGGTTTGGAAGAGAGCCGCTCCAATCCTGGGTAAGTGTTTTACAATTGTTAGGCGCAAAGCACATGCCATACCTTGAAGCTTCAAGTGCCAGGCGGTCCAGGGCTTGTTGCACGGACTGGGACTTGACGTGGAGTGCAGCGGCTTGGGTGCCTCGCTGACATGGGCGATATCTGGGTGATGTCTTCGTGGCATTTCAGAGTTACTCATACCAGGTTGGCAATGGTGAGATAGCCAGGACAACCAGTCTCCTTGTCCCTCAGCGGACATGTATACCAGAAGAGGCGTATGAATCCGCAAGGATCACCGGCTCGACTGGGTGGGATGATGTCGGGAGTCCCTGCTTGGTCTCTACCTCGCGAATGGCTTGTGAACCGTACCTACAGTATCCGGCCCCGATAGGTGCGATCCTTAATCTCGCTCTGCTGCCTTGCGGGTTAGGCTTTCGGGCCAAAGGCTTGAGGTGGGAGTCCTCAAGATCAACTCCTCTACTTCGGCCTGGGCAACCGGGTAGTATCACGCCCACACCCAAATTGATTGGGTGTCACTTTGTCATTTTTAAATGATTGTGTTATAGTAATTAAATTTATTATTATATATGGTGACATTCTATTGGAGGGTCATCTCCCAGAAGTGCGATGTCATCGGCATACTCTAGATCGGTCGCTCGCTCACCCGGCAGAAGTTCAACACCTGTGCCCACCAGGCCAGCTAAGCTTTTCTCAGGACATCGTCGATCGCGAAGTTAAAAAGGAAGGGCGAGATAGGGCAGCCCTACCGCACCCCGCTGGAGATATTGAACGAGGACGACAATTGTCCATACGCTCGAACCCTGCCCGAAGTTTGGCAATATAATGCTTTCAAGATCCAAACAATCTTCTCGGGCACTCCATGCCTCAGTAGACAGTTCCAAAGACTTTCACGATCGATTGAATCGAATGCCGCTCGAATGTCAAGGAATACCACGATAGTTGGTTTACGAAAAGTGTGGCGTTGCTCCAGTAACTGACGGAGTGTGAAAATTTGATCTATGCACCCTCGGCCGGCACGAAACCCAGTTTGCTCCTCAGGGATTTGCTCTTCCCGTTTGGTACTTAATCGGTGAAGCAGAATGGACGCCAGTATTTTAGGAGCTACTGAAATGAGACTGATACCCCGATGATTTTCACAGGAATCGCGCGTCCCTTTTTGAAAATCGGAGCAATTACTGATTCTCTCCAAGGGATCGGAACGCGTTCATCAGCCCATATGTTGGCGAACAGCGCTTGAAGTTCGCAAACTAAAGCGAAACCGCCATCTTTGAACAATGACGGAAGCAAAGCATCAGCACCTGATGCCCGATGGCGCTTAAGGTTCCGGACTACACTGTAAATCTCTGATTGAGTCGGAGCCTCAAGAGAAATCGATCATTGGGTACAGTGTTCCGTATTCTCGAAATCAGTGGGTGCAGAAGGCCAGTTAAACTGCTTGAAAATGTTCTGCCCATCGCTCCATGCGTCTGTGCATGTTAAAAACTGGAAAACCATCTGCTTCACATATCAACTCACCGATGCCTGGTCGCCCGCTTCCAGTTGTTCTGATGAGTTGGAACAATTTTCTGAAATTGCCTGCAGCTGCCGCAGATTCTATTTCCGTAGCCTTAGAACTCCACCAACTTTCCCCGTCGGTTCTCAAACTGGCAACCAGTTTACGTTTAATAAGCCTTCGTGACGCATCATATATGCTATCAGCAGAAAGCAACCGACGTTGGTCCATTAATTGGAGAGAATTCGCAGAAACCCAGTGCTGAGCTACACGGGATGTCAACCCACAACTATCCAACGCGGCTGTTTCCAAGGAAGTTTGAATCCCACTCCATTGGTCATCGATACTATTTTGGGGAACTGTAGACAGATGCAGACTCAAATTGGCCTGAAACCCTCGGAGAACCGGGAGATCGTTAAGGCTAGCAACATTCAACTGCCTTGCAACATTTCTACGTTTCCCACCAAAACGCATCGAGAGCTTAGCACAGACTAACGCATGATCGGACTCTAGACAGGTGCCCCAGTAGGAGCGGCAATCTTGCACACTCACTCGCCAGGAGTAGATGATAGCAATATGGTCAATTTGCGTGAACAAGGCCGCCGATGGAGATCTCCAAGTGAAGCAGTGGCGCTTCGAATGGCGGAAGTTAGTGCTGGCAAGGTACCGTCTGTGCTCTGAGCACAAGTTAAGCCATCTTTCGCCGTTGTCATTACGATGACAATCGAGACCAAACCGTCCACCCACGAAATGCTCGTTTAAAGATAGACGGCCTACACGTGCATTCATGTCTCCAGCCAGGACAACGATGTCACTCCTCGATGCAAGTCTAATGAGTTCTTGTAATCTTCCATAAAGCTCATCCTTGTCAAGTTCAGAGCTACAATTAGTCGGTGCATAGGCAGCAACCACAAACAGGTCGCGGGATTGGTTGCGAAATCGGCCTTTTTTGCACGAACCCTGTAGTCTTACTGCACAAAGGCGACTGTCGACTGGGATCCAGTCTAACAGTGCGACCTCAGCTAGCTCACTCAAGACGATTCGGACACCAGCTTGACCAGATACCATGGCATCGTCATCCGTGGACAAACGTAGATAGTGTGACTTACGTAAGTTCGAAGGGTTAGACAATCGTGTAACTGAGCTAGAGTTATGCATGCGTGTTTCCGACAAACAGCACACATCGACGTCGAGGCTATCAAGCGTGCGAGCCAAGGCTGCCTGCTGTCCGATGCTAGCTAAAGTCAGTACATTAAACGCAGCTAATTTGAATGGTACGCGTGGGCGGAAGAACGCTCTGGAGGCATTCGAAGCAGGCAAAATATTCGAAGTGGCTGAATTCGGAAACCTCGATGAACAAGCTGCACTTGTGTCAGGGCTAACCAAAGAACCACAAAACGAAAAACAGTTATTAAAAAAAGTTTGCATGCAGTGAGATCATGTAAAGCATTTTGAGCAGAGAGCAAAGAGCTTGAGAGCAGAGAGCGTGAGAGCATGGGATCTGTCATTTTTTACCTTGATTTTCATAATTGCTTGTGGGCGTGATACTACCCGGTTGCCCAGGCCGAAGTAGGGGGTTAGCTTAGGGGCCTCACCCGAAGCCTTTGGCTAAAAAGCCTGAACCACAAGGCAGTGGCTTGAGACTGAGTTTGTCTGACCTCTATCCATCGACCTTCCTGGTTTAAGTAGCTCTGCTGGCACCAAAAGGCACCACCCAGTATAGCTCAATGGATCATGAAGATACACAAACCATCGCAACACGTTAAGGTCCAGTCTCAGCGCGACGGGTTGGTTGTAGGGTGGCCAGACTCTGACTTGGATCAAGATAAAAACCTCACGAGCTAAACTAGCTACAGTTGATGCGACCCGTCGCCCAGGTTTAGGGCCAAGTGAACAGAATTCACAGTGACTTTTGTTCCTAGTGATAAGGCTCAAAATCGTGTTCACTGGGGGGGTCTTGATGTAGACTTCTTCTTGGATTGTTTGACTAATCCAGTATGCTGTCAATTAAGGTGACAATGAAAGCTTGTTATGCTGCGTAGCAGTGAAAGCCGCAAAGAATCTGTCATGCTTATGCCGCTCTACTCATTCAGAGTGACGTGATCCTAACGTGGCTGTGCCAAATCTACAGGTTGGGTAGCTTTCTAGGTCTCATTCTTCCTTATATTTTTAGGATTTTAACGTTTCATGGATGGATAGCAATTAAACACATGGTACTTGTAACCGATGCAATGATGTCCATGAGGATGATGTAACATTACACAGCAAAAACAATAATGGGGCATCAGTAACCCTAGTATATGCATTTGTAAAAAACAGAAGCCTGGAACCAGAAATGAGTCGCACAACCATAGATTACATGTGGGCTCAAATACCACCTCAAATACCACCACATTACCCAGCCTTAGAACGATATGAGAAATAAAGAGTGCTAGTAAAACTCTGGTGTATCCCGGCATACAGCCCATTTGCAGTAGAAAATCAATCTAGCGCGATATTAAAAGCATAGCACAAAAAGACAACTGCACATCTGTTCATATTCTCCGTAGTTTCAAATGACTGGCGTATAATCAGCAATATAGATCGCTAATGTAGTCCGTGAAGAAGTTCGGATAAGGTGTTGAATCTGGAATTGAGTGCACAAAATGCGATTGATGTCTGAAACTTTCCAATCGAAGAATAACATTAGTAATGTGTGTGTACGTAAGTAAAATCACAAGCCTAATGTCGCAAAAGTGCTGCGCAGTCAAAGACCGCACATAAGCTAAGATACTGTCAGGTCGCCTATACCCAGGCAGATATACGAAAAAACATTAGTAACGAGTACCGGAGTGATGAGAACAATAAGAATTTCACTCATGACGATTTCTTCCCACCGGAAAGAGACATTTTCAGTCGTCAACTGGTTGCAGCATACGAAGCTATCAAACATATTAGGCACTTAACCGAAAGCAGTAATTTACCATTTTTATGAAGCGGGCTTTTATCGTACGCAACGCATATGTTCACAGCTGGTACAGTCGGGGGTTGTAGTGAGAATGAGCCACTACTTTCGACATCTCGTTTCTTATTCATCATCATTATCGTCATCATCAGGACAGCATTACCGAATGCTTAATTGCCAAAGCGTGTATGGCTCGACACATTGGCAACGATGGCAATGAACCGACATCAATGGAAAGAGTGCATCATCTCTATTACTCCCTGACATTTTCCTGTTGTTCAAAAACTTTATTAAAAAATTCAAAAAATGATGTGTGTAAATGGACAAAAAATACCCACTGTTCCCCCTCTCACTGTTTCAACCCGATTTGTACCCCTAGTCGCTTTGTACATTTCATTGTTTCTGTTGAAAGGCACCATATCTGTATTAGATTGTGTAGAGATATATAATTGCCATAGAACCGTGAAAAAATAAAATCCTAAAAACAGGAATAAGCGGGACATGCAAAAATTTCAGAGTAACCTCAAACAAACTGGGATGAAAAGCGAACACCGAAAAATGTATTTAATCAAGTTTCGAAAGCGAGTTGAGCGATATCGGCACAAGAGATTGCTTGCGGCGTTCACAGCCGTGCATCTTAATAGCTTTTCACTTGGCAACACGCAAGATTAAGCAAACACTACAAGATGATTAACGCAAAACCGCTACGGAAGACGGTTTTGAGACATATCCTGAGGCCTAACTAGCAACTGCGATATCTGATCGTAGGGACCCCAGCCCAGAAGACAGATGGTGCAGACTTCAGAAAGGTTACTAGTTAAGTTCATTAGCTGCCTATGTCATGTGACGGTTTAGGCATCACTGGTTCTATGAATATCGTGATGTGGTGTAGCAAAAAGAATCTGTTTCGGACGTTGGTGTTCCGGTATCCGAAAGATGTGGCCTAACTAGCGTAGCCTGTGTAGGTTGATCTCTTTCTCCATATCAACATTACTAAAAAAGAGCTTATTACGGAGAGCATCGCTGCGTATGCGAGGGTAACAGCTAACCCACATAATGCTATGGACGCGATAGTTGGAGGCGTCGGATATGCTCATTGCGCAGGGTTCAAGTTTCGCAACCATGCATTTATATGACGCGAACTGTCGCTTTGCAAACTATACTCTTGAGTTAAAATGACATTTCATCTTGACGAAAAAGGTAACACAGGTTTCGAGCTGCTACGGTTTCCTCAGAAATATATACCGAATGAAATGCTCACATGGCGTGTGTCTCAAGTCTCGGTTGATCAAGTTCGAAGCAAAAGCTTCTGAGATGACTGCTGTGTTGGATGAGAAACGGTCAGCATTCTTGGGGTTCAAAAGTATGCCAACAGATGAAAACTTACGACTTTTAAGAGCAGCTAGAAATAAGGTTCAACATACTGCAAGGCGATGTACAAACGACTATTGGACTGAAATTAGCCTCAATATACAAACGATGCGGATACCGGAAATATTCACGGTATGTATGGTGGGATCAAAAGAGCCATTGGCTCAAACAAACTTAAAACGGCTCCCATTAAGTCTCTATCTGGTGACCCAATTGTCGACAAAACTCAGCAGATGGAAAGATGGGTAGAGCACTTCTCCTCTCTCTAATCTAGGGACACCATCCGATAGTACAATGTTTCATAAACCACCACGGTCTACAGAGTCGTGTAGCAGCTCTCCTTATGGTATGGTATGAGAGCACAATCCTGATCCAGGCAAAGTGCCGCACAGTCAGAGACGCATGTGGGCAAAGATACTGTCAGGTTGCCCAGGCCTAGACATATATGAGAAAGAAAAAGAACAGGAATTGGTAGTGAGACACCAGTCTGTTTCAGCATGCAGCTCACTACCTCTGGCCAATCTATTTAGCACGGTGTTAGCCGCACAGCACAAAGTACTGCACGATTGCACATCCGTGCACTGCTGGGGTGCTTAAACATTGCCTTAAAACACTTAGAATATCAGAGCGAAAAATTCATGGATGGAGCAAATTTAGATGTCCAAATGGTGAAGAAATATCACCATTGTTATTCAATTGAGTGGACAAGTGATCCAATGACATGAGGCAACTCATTCACGCAGACGAGTGCTTAATGAACGAAGGGAACTACAAACTGTGATCGCGGTAAAGTGCAGCACCGTTATTGATTGTGTGTGGGCTATGAGACTCTCATGTTGCGGTTATAAGAATGAAAACAGACTTGGTAATGAAACTCCGGTGCGTTTCAGGATGCAGCTCACTATCGGCGACAAAAAGATTTAACAGCAGTAGTAAATAATGAGAATCCAAGTTTTGGCTCACTTACTCGATCGAAATGGTTCCAATCCACGAGATTGTAAATTACATTCACACGAGAAATCGCAGAAAAATTTGTATTTAAAACAACCTGCAGATATGAAAACTGAAGTGTTGCAACGTACCGAACGAATAATCGGAAAAGGATTGCAACGGCTGTGATATTTGCGGATGAATGAACAAAAACTGTTCAAAAGTGTCCCAGATTCGAACAGTTTTAAGCCAGCAGCGAATACCTGAATATTAAAAAATGTAATTAAAAATACAACGATACTAGTGTCGATTACAAGCGCATCTATTCAAAAGCAAATGAACATTTTCCATTCCAAAATAATTTTATCGTGAAACTTACGTTTTCAATGTCTTCCTGAAGTTCATGCAAATGTTCATGCTGTAGCGTGTCAAGAACGGGGTACCGACAGTTGCTCCTCGACAATTGTTCCTCTGACAATTGCTCCTTGATAAATTACTCCTCGGACAGTTGCTCCTTGGACATTTGCTCCTTGACCAATTGCTCCTTGTACAAGTGAACTGAGTTCACTTGAACTCAGTTCCACGGAGATGGAGTCGCCCGGAACAGTTGTGTTTTCGCTTTCGTTCACACACATAAAAATCAACAGTGGGGTCACTCTTGCTGGTTTGAGCTTGAACTCAGTTCACTTGTTTACTTGTTTGATTGTCATAAATAGGTAAATAGTCCAGTTGAAGGCTACCTTTCAAAATGGACAGACACGTTCAGTATCAGTATCAGTATCACAGGGCGATAGTCGACCAAGTCGAAACGAGTGCCCAGATTCTTTCGGAGGTGTGCTTGAAAGCACCCGCCACTACCAGGATTGATTCGTAAGTAACACAGGGGTGTGTAACTGTGAGTGGAAGATGGGAGATGTCTCATCACCGAAAGGAGAGAGAGTTATGCATGTTGCATGTCCAATCGAATGAAAAGACGATGGACAGCAGTTTATTTACACAAATACGAAAAAATGAAAAAGAAACTCTTTTTTGTGTTTGAAAATGTTTTTCGAATATTTTTGTGGTTTTTTATCATAAATATGGGGGGATTTAGTCTTGAGGGTAATGCTCCGGGAAGAGCACCTGCCACCGTTCGTCCAGCCCATGTTTGAACGCAATTACTGAAGTTGCCATGATTAGTTCTGCGGGAAGTGAGTTCCACGCGTTCACTATACGGATGCTAAAGAAGTGCGTTCTAGATTCGAGCCTGGTGTGCTGTTTAATTAGCTTAAGACTGTGCCCTCGTGTACCAACCAAAGGAGAGAACCGAGTGAAGCCATCGAATTCGAGACAACTTAATCCTTTGACAACCTTAAAGGTCTCTATAAGATCCCCCTAAGTTGCCTCCTCCTAAGTGAGAAAAGTCCTAGTGTTAATAGACGATTTTCATAATTGGTGTATGCTAACCCCTCGATCATGCGAGTGGCCAGCTTCTGTACCTTTTCTAGCTGCACTATATCCTTCTGGTAATACGGCTTCCAAGCCTGGATACAGTATTCTAAATGTGGCCTTACTATTGCCTTGTAGAGGGGCAATAGCACCTCAGCTTTTCTGCAAGTGAGGGCTGAACGTAGTCGAAAGAGTCCCCTCCTGGCCCTTTGAGCTGCAGCAGCACATTGGTCAGCCCACTTAAAGTTTGCGGAGACTACGATTCCTAGGTCCTTAGTAGACTTTACCCTACGGAACTCCGTGTGAGCTGAGGGCGTAGAAACAATCATGTTGCCTGCTAGTGTAGAGAGCAAGTGACTCTTATCTAGGTTAAGGGGAAGGTCCCACTTACCCGCCCATGCTGTTACAGCTTCCACATCACTTATCAGATCGGAGTTATCCGACCTACCGACAATCTTAACGTCGTCAGCAAACATATAACAGGGTGAGCGCAGTTGGCTGGCTAGATCATCAATGAAGATGAGGAACAGCAACGGCCCCAAGACTGAGCCCTGGGGAACCCCACTCGTTACATGCGCACTTGCGGAGTAAGTATCATCTACCCTGACAGTACAGGAACGGTCGCTAAGGAATGCTCGAATCCAGCCCAGAAGGTTCCCTGATACTCCTATGGCTGAGAGTTTGAGAAGCAAGAGCCTATGGTTGACTGAATCGAAAGCCTTACTGAAGTCGAGATAGAAGACTTCTACAGCTATACCATCATCCATCCTCTTAGTAACCTCGTTAAGAAAGCTCAACAAATTTGTCAGACATGACCTACCTTTTAGGAAGCCGTGTTGTGCGCCATTCAAAAGAGAGTGCTTGGTTAGATATCCACATATTTTATCGCGGATCAATCTTTCCATAACCTTACATAGTACACTAGTGAGGCTAACCGGGCGGTAATTATTGACCGCCGAGGAAGCTCCTCCCTTATGGATAGGTACTACTGTTCTCCAGTCTAAAGGAAGGGTACCCTGACTGAGGGATGATGTGAAAAGTTCTGTGATCGGCACAGCTAACATAGGCGCTAGCAGTTTGATCATTCGTGGATGGATGCTATCGGGCCCAGCCGACTTGTTGTAAGCTAGGCTGGCCAATATATTCTCAACAATGTGTACCTCGAATGTAAGGTCAGTGCAGAGGGGGCGATCAGAGAGTACACATTGGAGTGATGGCGCAGATGTATTCGAGTTATAATCTCGGCGTTGTACGCCTTGAAAATGCGCGGAAAACAATTGAGCCTTTTCAGTGCTTGCAATTACGGCTGATCGATCGTCCCTTCTCAAGGTACCTACACCTTTTCGTGTTGACCCTTTAGATTGACCGTAGCTGTAGTAACGTTTTGGATGAGTATGGGCCTCTTGAGCGAGTCTCATTTCGAAAGAAATCTTTGCTCCACGTATCTTGGAAACAGCTATGTTTCGCGCTTCTTTGTAACGGGCACAGGTCCCACATGAGGGAGTAAGCTTATAACGCCTCCATTTTCCGTCGCGGTGACGTACGCTACGGGAAAGTGAGGCTGACCACCATGTGGCTAACAAGCTAATCGAGCGTCCAGAATTTCTTTCGGTGGAAAGCTGCAGAGAAGCACCCACCACTGCCAAAACGTATATTCTTTTTGTCTATTTGAAATCTTTGCCGATCGCGAAACCAAGAGATTATCCGGGTTGAGCTTAGGAAGCACCGCGTTATAGCCGATGCTGGAAAAAGAAAAAAGCAAATTCTCTTCACCAGCACCGTGAGAGGTCAGCTGAAGATACATTGTGTAAAATAAAAATAAAAAACACAGAGAACTCTAGCCCTCACTTTATTTACGATATAACGCTAAAAGATGAGAAACCTAAGCTTGTAAAGCAATTAAGGAGAGTATTCAGGAAACAACTCACCCCAGTTCAGTTCAGGTTCAGGTTCAGTTTGCAAAAAACTATAAGTGGCCAGGTAAGATAAGGAAAATTAGCGGCCCGAGTACTGATCCCTGCGGCACTCCACTCGTAACCCTTACTTTCGGTGAGTACGTACTATCCACCACGACACGAAAGTACCTGTTGCTTAAGAAGCCTACTATCCAGTTCCTTAGAGGACCAGCGATACCCATAGAGCCTAGTTTGGTAGCGAGCAGTCTATGGTTCACTGAGTCGAAAGCCTTGCAGAAGTCCAAGTAGAAAACCTCAACCTGTTGGCCCTTATCCAATTTTCTGGTGACCTCGTTTAGAAAGCCCAAGAGGTTTGTTAGGCACGACTTTCCTTTAAGGAAGCCATGTTGAGCAGAGTCCAGCAACTTAAACTCAACTAAGTGCCTGCAGATCCGATCTCTGATAAGCCTCTCTAAGATCTTACACAGAATGACAGTAAGGCTTACCGGTCTATAATTACAGACAGATGAACGACTGCCGCTTTTGTGTATCGGGATAACATCGGCTAGCTTCCAATCACTCGGAATATCTCCATGCACCAGCGATGCGTTAAAAAGACGACCCACGCTCTCAGCTATTACGGGCGCCAAGTTTCTAATAAACTAAAGGTGAATACCGCCTGGGCCTGCAGACTTATGTGGGTTAGTTGCTGCAAGCTGAAGTCTAATTTCCTCATTAGTGAAATATAGTCCCTCGAGTGCAGCAATGCCATCTGATTTTACAGATTTTACAGTTCAGTTCAGGTCAGTTGCACAGGACAGTAAGTGGCCAACAAGCCAACCAAGCGTCCAGAATTTCTTTCGGTGGGAAGCTGCAGAGGAGCAACCACCACTGCCAAAGCGTTTATTTTCTTTTTGTGATTTGGATATCATCGACGATCGCGATGCCAAGGGATTATCCGGTTTGTATTTAGAAAGCACCACGTAATGAATGATGCTGGAAAGATAAGAATACATTTCTCCTCACCAGTACGGTGAGAGGTCAGCTAAAGAAGAGTTGCGTATTATACAAACAGAACCTTAGCATTTACTTACTTACCGAACAACGACAAAAATGGTGAACAACCTAATCATGCATAAAAATTAGGAGGAGAATTCAGGAAGAAGCTTAACCCAGATGCGGTCCAAAACCTGCTTAAAACTTGCGACAGAACTGCAGGATATAAGTTCTTCTGGAAGCCGGTTCCAGAAGTTTACCACCCTGAGGCTGAAAAAGTTTTTCCGGGAGTCCAGTTTACATCGCTCCTTAGCAAGTTTGAGTGAATGGCCCCGGGTGCCCAGCTCAGGACTTAAGGGAAAGAAGTCGGTCATGATAACGCCACTTAACCCCTCTAAGATCTTGAAGGTTTCAATTAAGTCACCTCTCAAACGACGGCGCGTAAGTGAAAAAAGATCTAGGGACTTCGTTCAAATTTGACGTGCTTTCTATTACGCTCTCTGAAATTATTTTCTAGCTCACTATTTCATTACTGATTACACAATGATTAATGCTAGTTGCTTGAAAAATTCATGTCACCGGAAGGTATTTAAGGGTATTAAGTGCCATACTTGCAAGAGATGGGCTCATCCAAAATGTTCGGGAGTACATCTCGAGCATTATAAGTTGTATGTAGCGCAGCGTTGGCTTCAATGGATGTGCAGCGAGTGACAATGGGCCGCGAAAAAGGCATTTTCAGAAAACCCAAAATTCCTTCGCCCCGGCAACCTGTCACTCCAAACCAACTCGACCTAAAAAATCTTATGCTGAAGTTGTGAGGGAGAGCACAACGAGAAACAACAAATCGAATCTCACGGGGACTAAATATTCTCGTCCTTAAAAGCCACGCGATAGCACCAAAGAAGATATTCCGTCGGTTAAGGCTGATTCATTTGTTATTACGAGAAAAAATTCTCGTTCCAAAAAGCCTCGAAACAGCAACATAGTGGATACTGCGGCGACTCAAGCTGTAGCTGCTACTATCACGGCAGAGGGTTCGCCTTCCTCGCCTTCGAAGCATCGTAAATTTCGAAGTAAGGCTAAATCGAAACAGATTTTGAATACCAGTGAGCTTCCTTCCTCTCATTTAAACCTACTTGCTGCTGTCGTTTCTAGCCTCGAGAAAGTCTCCAGTGACATTGAAATGATGAAATCAGCGCGTTTAGGGATTCGAGACAAATCTCGTAATGTCCTGGTGCTGAATCAGGATGAACCCTACATACGCGAGGCTAAAGCACGTAGATCACTGGACCGGACGTGCATAAGAAATCTGCTCCGAAATGCTGAAATGCGTCCAGACACAGCGATAAGGCGCGTTCATCGTGTAGGAGTGTGAAAGGGCACCAAAGGTGCGACAGGCATAAGTCCAAGGCCTCTCTTAGTTGAATTTATCTCACAGAACGATCGTGATAAATTCCTAGCAGGTTATAATAGCCTGGACAGAATCACCAAAGGTAAACACGTTGTTGTGCCCGACGACAACAAAGGATCCCCAAAGAAGAGTGATCTTTGGCATGAAATGCCGCGTGGCAGCATGCAATGTCCTTCGGAAAAAGATATGGCAGTATCAGATGCAGAAACTACGGAGGGTTCTTTGGACCTGAACGTCGTTCATAGTACTTACCCCGCAATTCTGCAGCTGATGGTTAGTAACCTTCAGAATACAACGGTACTTCAAGAGGTTGAGGTTTATTCATCCATCCAAAATAGCACGCCAAAAAACGTGCTGTCTCCTCGGGTACTACGCCCGAAGAACAAGCAGGATTGAGTCAAAATGTTTTGCTGGGTCCCGTCGCCACAGTGCTATACGGAAATTCATGTAGTATCCGAAATAAGTGGTCCGAACTTTCTATCCTGGCACATGAGCTCCGGCCGCATGCAATAGCACTGACGGAAACCTGGCTATCAGAAACTGATTCTATCCCCGAGATGATAAGTAACAGTTATTCTGTAGTCAGATGCAAAATACCTAGTGAAACAAATGGTGGCGGGGTTGCCATTTTTCTTGGGCTTGGTTTTCGAACTACAGAATCGAGCGTTGGGCTTAGCACGCACAACGTTCAACTATGCTCCTGCGTCATCCACTCATATAAGCAATCAATGGTAATAGCGTGCGTTTATATGAGTCCTCAAGCTAAATTGCAGGATTTGCATAATCTGCTTGAAAATCTCAGTTTATTGCGCTCCGAGGGTCCCAGGTTCTTATAGTGGGTAATTTCAATTTACCCCACATATCATGGTCGACTCAGTGTTCCACCGATAAATTGTCTGAAGACTTTACCGAATGGATTCACACGCATGCTATGAGCCAGCATGTCATTGAGCCAACAAGGTTTCGACAGGGTTGCTTACCTTCGTTACTGAATCTTGTAGTCTCTTCGAGTGGTGAAATGGTACGACAGGTAGAATACCTCCCTCCGCTAGGGAAGAGTGATCATATTATGATAAGCTTTCAGCTAATACTCAGGTATGACAAACCTCCTCCTAAACTGAGGCGCGATTTCAACTGTGTAGATTGGGATCTTGTAACAGAAGAAGCTAAAACGATCTTGTAGCAATACACAGGTGACGATGTGGCTGCTAATTGGCAGCTTCTGCATTGCTGTCTCTCGAGCTTGCAAGATAAGTTTGCTCCGTTGGTTCCTGGCAAGCGGCGCAACAAGCCAATGTGGTTCACACCTGCGATGCGTCGGGTGATTAAATTCAGGGATCGTGCCTGGAAAAGCTATAAGACTTCACAGACACAACGGTCCTGGATACGGTATAAGACAGTGAGGAATAAGGCTGTAGCTATGCAACGCAAAGCGAAACGTGAATTTGAAACACGGTTGGCACGCAATATCAAGCAGTGCCCAAAGCGTTACTATAGCTATGCCCAATCTAAAGGCAAAACGCGCGAGTGGATCGGTAACCTGCAACAGGATAATGGACCCCATATAGTTTCAGATGTCGAAAAGGCTTTCGCGTTTCTCAAACACTTTCAGTCAGTCCAGAGAATTGACCGCCAAATAGACCCGCCTATCACACCAGTCTCTGTAAAATCGGATGGCATTGCTGCACTCGAGAGACCATATTTCACTAATGAGGAGATTAGACTTCAGCTTGCAGCAACTAACACACATAAGTCTGCAGGCCCAGGCGGTATTCACCCTCAGTTTATTAGAAACTTGGCGCCCGTACTAGCTGAGAGCGTGGGTCGTCTTTTTAACGCATCGCTGGTGCATGGAGCTATTCCGAGTGATTGGAAGCTAGCCGATGTTATCCCGATACACAAAAGCGGCAGTCGTTCATCTGTCTGTAATTATAGACCGGTAAGCCTTACTGTCATTCTGTGTAAGATCTTAGAGAGGCTTATCAGAGATCGGATCTGCAGGCACTTAGTTGAGTTCTCGTTGCTGGACTCTGCTCAACATGGCTTCCTTAAAGGAAAGTCGTGCCTAACAAACCCCTTGGGCTTTCTGAACGAGGTCACCAGAAAATTGGATAAGGGCCAACAGGTTGAGGTTTTCTACTTGGACTTCTGCAAGGCTTTCGACTCAGTGAACCATAGACTGCTCGCTACCAAACTAGGCTATATGGGTATCGCTAGTCCTCTAAGGAACTGGATAGTAGGCTTCTTAAGCAACAGGTACTTTCGTGTCAGGGTGGGCAGTACGTACTCACCGAAAGTAAGGGTTACAAGTGGAGTTCCGCAGGGATCTGTACTCGGGCCGCTACTTTTCCTTATCTTCATCGATGACTTGGCAGCGGCGCTTAAGTGTCCCTGCTACATTTTTGCGGATGATGTCAAGTTTATTGGATCACCGAACGGAAGGGATTTTATTGACGATATTGAAAAGGTTATCAAGTGGTCTGTTATATGGGATCTACCAGTTAACTTCTCAAAAAGCTATCTCTTGTCGAAAGTCGGCAAGAAGCTGGCGGTAGCTGGCCCAGATGGTACACTTGTGATAACTGGGGTGCCGAGAGTACGCGACGTAGGTATAGAGATTTCTGCGGACTTCAAATGGGCTGATCAATGTGCAGCAGCTGCACATCGTGCTAGGAGCGCGCTGTTTCGCCTTCGATCAGTTTTATCCTGCAGGTCCCCAGAGGTTTTCATACCGATATACAAGGCTGTCGTTAGACCTCATCTCGAGTACTGCATTCAAGCTTGGTCACCTTATCTTGAAAAGGATATTGCAAGCCTTGAGGGTGTTCAGCGCCTTGCTACTCGTATGATCGAAGGGCAATCAGGTAGATCTTATGAGCAAAGACTATTAAGTCTAGGGCTCTTTTCACTGAAAAGAAGGCGGCTGCGTGGGGACCTGATAGAAACCTTCAAAATCATGGCCGGTTTTAGTACTATTCAACCAGGTGAAATGTATGTTCTCGCACCCAATGTGGGTAATCGAGGTCACCCTCTGAAACTGGCCAAACAACATGTCAGGTCTAATGCTCGTAAGCACTTCTTCAGTGAAAGAGTAGTAAGCTACTGGAACTGCCTACCTGAAGATGTCGTGAACTCTAACTCTGTAATGTGTTTCAAGAATAGACTTGATGCCGTATGGAGCTCACTATTTCCTGCATTTTGCCCCTAATTGAATAATGATATTGTATTTATCTGGTCTTTGAAATGCACTAATGTCTCCTCACCTTTGGTGAGGGGAGTTTTTGCTCTACATTCCAGGTAACCATCCTACCAGAAGAAATCTGTGAACTATTTTGTTTGAAGTGGTGGGCGCTCATTTTTGGCATACCACCGGAAGAAATCTGGACGCTCGATTGGCGACCACTTATCGTCCTGTGCAACCTGAACCTGAACCTGAACCTTCAGGCGTGCAGCGTAAGTTTTCCCTCGCTGACCCACAATCATGCGTGTTGCGTGACGCTGTTCGCTTTCGAGTTGAACGATATCCTTCTTGTAGTAAGGGCACCACGCCTGGACACAATATTCTAAATGCGGCCGAACTAATGCCTTGTAAATGGGCAGTAATACATCGGGTCTTCTGCTGGATAACACGGATCTTATCCGAAAGAGAACTTTGCGAGCCCGTTGAGCTTCAGCGGCGCATTGGTCCTCCCATTTGAAGTCAGTCCTAACTAGTACTCCTAAATCCTTAACACGCCGTGTGGCGCTAACATTGAGAGAATTGCCCGACACCTGAACTGAAATCTTATCAACCAGTGTTGACAAGAGTTGGTTCTTATTAAGGTTTAGTGGGAGGTCCCACTGGTGTGACCAGTTTAGGACCCGTTCAAGGTCGTGCATCAAGGTATCTTCGTCCGTTGACCAGATGAATTTCACATCATCCGCAGAAATGAATCATGGGCACTTTAATGCAGAGGACAAGTCATCGATGAAAATCAGGAATAGAAGAGGACGAAGTACAGAACATTGGGGTACATCACGTCGGTTTCATTCGACAGTGTA
>JACCGJ010003542.1:0-14967 GCA_013407085.1 Atriophallophorus winterbourni
AAAAGGAAAATACTTTGCACCTTCCAAATTCAACATGGGATTAATGCTAGATTTTCATGCGTGGACAGAAGTAGTGCAATACAACTGGCTAAACAAAAACATTTTCGGTGTTATAATGATCAATTGAAATGGAGCATATAACCTCATTGAGAAGACTATCTGATTTGTTCACTAAACTTTCACTTGAAAAGTGCTTACGAACACTAGTATGCATATGCTGCTTTGCGATTTTCCATTATGAATAATTGAACGGATCCACTGATCACGATGATTCGTTGCGAGCTATATAGTTGACTGCAATCTTACCAAAGTGTGAGATTTTCTTGTTAAATATAGAAATCCTCATTTGTAATTTAACACAATTGACAAAATAACAGTGACTGCCAATAACTATCTTCTAGTTTTCGAATTTGTCCAACGAGTTGAGAATTTTGGGTTTGTAGACACAACTCACTTCAAATGAGCACACAGTGCAATTTAGTTTCGAAAAAAGGCCATAAGCAAGCTCTTCAATATTAAATCTTACCTTATACGTTGAAAGCCGGAATTATTCATGAAAGCTCTCGAAATTGAAAAGACTGCACAATTTAGAGGCACTGTGTAAAGCGTTATGTCTAAACTGCTAAAAACTGACACCGCTTTGGGCTGCTGAACGCGGATCACGCCGGATGCGTTCAGCTAACGACGACCAACCGAGTACCGCTTATCGCTGTGTGCGCTGCAGGATAGATTGTCATTCCCGACTGGGACTGCTTCGTCATTCTAAAAGCTGCGGAGCATGAAACCATCATGCGCTTGTGATGTACATTCGACATCGACCAAGGGAGGCAAAAAACAACTTGAATGCCACTGTTATTAGGATTCTTACAAAATACACCGATGTTCAAATAGAGAATTACGAAGTGATTCCTGGCGAAGCACTAAAGGCGCTCAAAATAATATATTGTAGTACTCACATCTGAACCTGATTTTACTGTTTCCACGTGATGACGGCAAATAACCAGAAACCGCTAATGATGTGCAAGGGATGGAGATGTGAGCACCAAAATATATGGTATCAACACTAGTTAGGAAACTATTTGCAAAGCCCATCAACATGTCTCATAATTAAAAACATATTGCTTTGTCCTAAAGAAATCGGTGATACGCGCCAAATTTATGAGCCAAGAATAAGGATAAGGAATAAAAACATTATTAATCAAAGAAAAAATTAAAGTACTTTTTATCGGACTGTTATTGGAAATAACCTATTTTCCTCATCCGCTTGAGATCGATTGTTTCAAATAGAATAGAAACGACTGGATATATGACCAATGCCAACTAAGGTAAGTTGAGCGCCCGACTCTCTAAAATGTCAACGTTTGGTAGTTCTAGTTGCGACTGATAAGATATCATGACTTGTTAATTGAACAAGAAACGTTGGTAGTTATAATCATTTCAATCTCTACAAAACAAACGCTGAACTTTTATCCTAAAGTCATCGCGTCTAAATTAGTAATACACATTTTCACTACACGTACCCATACGAAGCTTATGGATCTTCATGCTATATTCTTCCAACTAACTAAATAGCTGATAGATTAGTGCGATTGCATAATCGGTACGCACACTAGGGGTTACGCACGTTAATGTGGATCCGCTGCAGGACCGGACGCCAGATTGTGGAGATATCAGCCCCATCCACCTTATAGACAGCATTCTTACCAGCCTTTGTTATCTCAACCGCCTCAGCGTGAACGGGATAAGTCGAATCTTGAATAACGCAGGTATACGAGTAACGTATAAAGGGGGTAGAACACTCAGATACTTATCAACGCATCTCAAGGATATAACACCTTCAGGGTGCGCGACGAATTGCGTATATAAAATCAACTGCAAAGGTTGCTCGGGAGTATATATCGGGCAAACATCCAGAGAACTTAGTACTAGGATAAGTGAACACAAAAATCGAATCGGTAAGCAGCCACGCAATTCCAGTGAATATAAAACACTGATAAGAGATTCAGCAACAGCTGAACACGTGCTGGACACAGGTTACAGCGTAGATCTTGATAACGTAGAAGTGATAAGGCGGGGAATAAAACCATACATGGAACGACTTCACGATGAGGCGGTTGAGATAACAAAGGCTGGTAAGAATGCTGTCAATAAGGTGGATGTGGATGATATCTCCACAATCTGGCGTCCGGTCATGCAGCGGATAAACATTAACGTGCGTAACCCAGTGTGCGCACCGATTACGCAATCGCGCTAATCTGTCAGCAGATGTCATTCACACCTGACAAAACTAAAACAATTAAGGGATTATACGGCACGTAAGGGTGGTGGTGCGTCAGTTGATATTGAACGCGCCTGTCCTTCCTTCTTAACGAGCGCAGAACCCACCATGGATTGTGCCGTTCTTAACCAGCTTAAGATTGGTCAGGTGAATGCAATTTAAGCTTGATCTCTGTTCGTACTGACACCCTTGGTCTGACGAAGCTTCGGTGTCAGAAGCGGAACGTTACCAATAAACTACTCTCACTGATTCATTACAAACTTTATTTTTTCATGATTATGATTCCCCGATCGGTCACAAACATTTTCCATTACATTGCTGGATCATATGTGGATATTATCAATCAAGACGGACAAGAAACATTGTTGAGTCGACAAATTGTAATGATGTCTGGAACTTGAATAAAAAAAGTTCAATTGTATGCATCTCCATCACACACAGACACCCCACGACCGGTTTCGTGCTGTTTGTACTCATCAGGTAAGGGCAGTAAGTTCAGAATCCGCATGCGCTTGAAACAGTGGAAGAATGGTAAACAAGTTGAGCTTGTATTTTTATTTATGGTCATGGGTTCAAACCCAGTCTACATGAGTGGGAGCTCATGTGATTGAACAGGTTGGTCGTACCAACCTTACCCAACAGTGGAATACAAGCGCAACTTGATGGCTGGACCTGTTCGTCAATCGCATAAATTTTTGGTGAAATTATTCCAACAGCTGAAAAATCGTTAATAAGATAAAGCCAATATTTTCTTCTTGTTCAATCAATTCAGAGCAACTAAATTATATCGTCTTTGGATTGATGCACTCCATGTACATACATATCATCACAGTGCTTTCTGATTTTTTGTGTACACATATAAAGCAGTACTGCAAGAACAGCACCACGAGTGCAATGTAAACAAACACTTTACGACTTCTATCTTTCTGGAAAGGTGCAGCAGCCTCGATAAGGACATTAAAATAGCAGCAACAATCCCAAGTAATTTTAATGGAGCATATTGTGCATCCAACGAAGACGAAAATGTAAACGAAATCTCGATTTTCAGATACAGAACCACAGATTGAATTCCGGTCCACTGTTCGACGTATCGAGGTGCTCAAAACCTGGGGAAATTACTCTTTGGTTTGGCATCGGAATGTCTTGATTTGTTGTACAAATCCAATTCAACAGCAGCTTTCAAATATTACTTTGTTTACTACTCTTCCACTTTTTCAAGGCTTACCGAAAATAACCTTCGCTGTCTCAACCAGATGACGACAAACAGCCAGCAAGCGGCAGTGAAATGTGAGCACCACAACTCGGTTTTTGAGGAAACCTGTTTGGACAAAGGTGTTAGGAGAAATTGCAAGCTATAGGGAAAATTGATAACTCTAATTTTCAATCAACTCAAACTGATGTTCGTGTGCAAACACAACAGTTTTGTGCAAATCAATTGTCCTGACAAGGTAATGGTACTTACAGATTTCTTGATCACACGTTTTAAAACAATGCTGGTGTAGTTTTATGATTTTGGGTCCAGAGGCAATATGCTTGGACTGTTTGCGTTGGAAGAAGGGATCAGTCACACGATCGTGCAACGGAAGATATCTGAAGATTGTTGTAAGGCAGCTTCTTGTGCACTCGAAAACCGGGCGGTACGTTGCTTGCTTGATAGAATTCATAAGCAAACCCAACATGAACATTGATGAAAATGACACTTGATGGGCTAAACATATATAAGAACATTCAGTGATCATCAAGGAAGTATTTTCCCATCCATAGAAGGTTGGTTGGAGTTAATTGCTGTAAATTCATGTTTAAATTTCTACGGTCAGTTAACCACTACGCGGATTATCGGCAGTGCCAAGTAAACAAGACCCGGCACCCAAGAGCATGGAGCGAATTAAATTTCATAACAAAGCAGCATGAACATTGATGCGTTAACCGAGTCTCGCTATACAACCTTAGTTGTCTAGTTCAGTCGTTAGCCCCTGGTGGGACATTGGCCCTCAACACGTTTTTTATCCTTTGGACTCGATCTTCTACCAAGCTTGCCAGATCCATATTAGCCTTCTTGACAACTCAACACCAAATGATTCTCTTTACTGTTTTTTCTTATGTTCTCTTAATGCGTTCCACGCATAGTAGAAAACCAAACGAAAATATTTATTATGACTGGCCTGCAAGTACGATTGAGGATTTGAAACAGTACTGGAAATCAACGTTTAGAACTAGAAACACTGAATAGTTGCCCAATTTTACGTTCAAATAGCATTTGTCCGAACGGTAGCCGACTAGAATTATATAAACGTGAACTTTTTCAATCATGCTCGATCATGAGTTTGCCTCAAATATCTGTAGTTGCATGCCTTCCCAGTAAATCGAATCACGGCTTTCGTGCTGTTTGCACTTATCGAAAACGGAGAGATTGCGCGTGGCGGGAAACAATGGAGAGATGAAGACGAGTGTTGGACCATTAAGCAACTGGCCGATGATCAAAGCGGAGCTAAATGTGTGCGAATACATGATGCAACCAAAAATATATGCGACTGTATACTTTATCATCGCGCGCTATGTTCTGTGGTCAACTTATGCAACAGTATCCAGACTCCGAAAGATTATAATGCTTTTTAAACGTGTCAAGCTCAAAATTGGAAATCCTGATGGCTGTTTTTGTGTACTGACGAAGTTTAGGTTGGACTCGAATGAGCCTAAACATAGATGACACGCGCAGTCAGAAAAGCTAATAACAAATTCTGAAAGCTAAAAGCTCAATGAAGCTAGTCTTATTGTCTTCACTTAATAACGGCAAACACCTAAAAATATCGGTCAAATATAAGTGTTTCGAACACTTCGCTCGGGATTACTTTGTGATTTTGAACTTAACATCGTGGTTCGTTGTACGAACCCTATGTAACAGTGACATTCAGGTAAATCTTTTCTCAACACTTTGTTACTGTTTCAAGGCTCACGGAACCTGATCTTACTGTCTCCACCAGATGATGGCAAGCAGCCAGAAACCAGTAGTAGTGTGTAAGGGATGGGGATGTGAGCAACACATTACTTTGGTCATCCATAAGCGCCTTGAGAGCTTGACCAAGAATCACTTTGTGATTCTGTGTGTGAACATCGTGGTTCGTTGTACGAACCCTATGCAACAGTGGCATTCAAGTATAACCACTTTGCCACTGTTCCAAGGCTCACTGAACCTGATCTTACTGTCTCCACCAGGTGATGGCAAACAGCCAGAAACCGGTTGTGGTGTGCAAGTGCGGGGATGTGAACACAACACTGCAATGGCTGAAGGAAATCTTTTTATACAATCACTATGGAGAAAAGTTTGACAATTCAAAAATGGAATGTTATAAAAAAGTAGTGACAATTTACAAGTTCATGGAGCTGAGCAATGGAGGATGAATCATCGAAAATGAATGAAGATACATATGATAGAAAAATACACGAGTATGCAGGAGATAAAAAGGATGGGCAGATCTGTTCAAATAGAGTGGGGCAAATGTTCACCGAAACTTCAGCAACTACATATTCGTTTTTTGCAGAGAGAGAGAGTTGCCTCGTAAAACGCACAACTGCACACACGACGAAAAGTATACAACCACAATCGATAAAATAATACAAACTACGTGAGACGATGTTCTCCTACGGACAATTTTTATTCCAGGTTGATCGCATGGCATTGATGCGTTCCAAAACGCATCCCGAAGTGAGACGGGCCTCTGGCTCAGGATCCCAACACTCGGCGATTGTGCGGATGAGTTGAACGAAAGGCTGGAGCGGAATAAAATATCAACAACAATCAGACGATGGGATTTCGATGCAGGATAATTGAGGGTCCATGAAGTAATTGGGATGAGTGAAACACGAAACAACGCATAAAAGGTCAACAGCCTGGTTGCCCAGATAATCCGAACTGACGAGTGGAAGGTATTATTTATATTATATTTGCACAATCTGATACATATATAGTGCCGTTCAACATAAACAATGAGATGTACAAAGCGAGAAGGGGGTGTACAAAGCGTTGTCATCGGCATCGTTGAACGTAGGCATGATACTACCCGGTTGCCTACACCGAAGTAGGGGAGATTTCGTTTAGGGGGTCCCACCCCGAGCCTTTACCCACAAGGCATTGGAGCGAGAGAGGTTCGCACCTATCGGTGGCCGGTGACCGACGAAGCGGTTCATACGCCCTTTTCTAGGAATTTCCAGTTCGGAGCCCGATAACCCCGTTGATAGGTTTGTGACTTCAGTTTTTGCCTGTGCACCATACAATGTCCTTGGATAGGACAAGGGGCAGTGACTTTTGGAGCGGCGAAGTCACACATCCGCCGCGGGTCGTTATGTCATCATTGGATTTTGGTGTCTTTTTATAGGGAGAAAACGCTTGCCAGCGAAAACCCACCCCACCCTCATGACACCACCGCCCGAAAACCTTTCGCTGAGTCTTGGAAGAAACCGAGCCCACCCAGCTGGCACCACGTGGAGGTACAGTCACGTGATGGCTTCAGGCGCTCGCTAAACAATACTGCTGTAAACAAGTGCACGCACACTTGAGAATCGATAGAAAATCATTCAACACTGAATCACGTAACGGAACCATTGTCAGTTTTAGAACGTCATACATTAAATTGTGCACTAGAGAGGGGATCTATAAACGAAGACAATCGGGTGCGGAAATGGTAAACGGCAAAAACGTTGTCAACATCCACGGTGCTCAATGGATTGATCAGCTCTAGTATGACGCGCGTCTCAAATATCCTCTGACAACCAAGTCCAGCTTCTGGCCTGCACGAGTGGCTCCCCGAGCCTGGCGGAACTGCTTCTACCAACAGGAGAAGGGGCAAGGGCGAGTGACTGGCGCCTGAAAACCAGTTTGCTTCGGGCAGATGTAGCTCGTTAGCTTGGGAGAGCATTTTATCTAGGGGAAAGAAAAGCCTGATTTTAAACCTCCGTTGCCTTGCGGGATACCCGATCGCGGGAACGGCTTCGGAAGAAAACCCTGAGGAAAAATCTGGAGCAGAGTCTCGTAGACAATAAGTTGGTGCACACAACCTCTTTCTGGCTACTCCCTGCTGCCTTGCAGGTCGCACTTGGTTGTGCAAAGCGGATAGAGAAGCTGACTCGAACAAACGCCGAGTGGTGCTGGGGACGACGCTTTGTACCCAAATTCCCAAGAATCTTCATCCTCCAGGAGGAGATAGTCGCACAAAAGTAAGAGTAAAAGTAAGTATGATAGTGCGTATGTAAAGTTTCTAGCACACCACAAATGAGCACGCCGGCATTTAAGTCATGCAGATAATTAGCAACATTGCAGGTTTGCACCCGGAAATGTCTATGATGGACACACTGACAAACGGTTAGCTTACCGAGGAAAAAACAGAGCGATCGAATAATTCTACACTTGTAAAAGCCACACGATTGGGTACAACATCGACTTCCATTTGTACGATTTCCAACGTTCTCGCATGAATTTTTTAAATCTGTTATTTAGGAGTTGCAACATCATTTTTAAACGGAATTGGGTATCGTGGGAGCAGCTAAAACCCGCAACCGTCGGAGGCACAGGTTATCGGGTACCAGATCCTTAATGCCTACAACTTGTGAAAGCACGAGCCTGATCCAGGCAAAGTGCCGCACAGTCAGAGACTGCACGTGGGCTGAGATACTGTCCGGTTGCCAAGGCCTAGACAGGTATGAGAAAGGAAATAGCAAGAAAATAGCTGCAATGTATGGCATGTGCCTCGCACCTCCACTTTGCCACATTACCGATGTGAACGTAAGTAGCTAACATACATTTTCCAAATTGTTTTTCATGCATTTGTACCCATGTGAGCCAGTGAGGTACGACCTTGACCGTGTTCGCCTGCTTCAGATTCATGTGAATACATAACGAATGAGGCAAACCGACCACCGAACCTGGTCATATATACGGTGCCAAACATCAATCGAAACTATTTGGCCGTTGTATTCACGTGAACCGGACTAGTGGTAACGACCGTAACCAGGAAAGGGGCAGCCGAAATCGAAAACAAAAACGTACCGCAAATTTACTCCAGCTTGGCTTCCAAGCGGGTCGCACTTTCTCCACCGAGATCAATTGACGCATGGCACCCAGTGAATGACAGCCCGCGCCTAATTCTTTTTCATAAGGAAGATGGTGAGAGCGTTTGGGGGTGACAGACACATTTTCCGTGGTTTCAGAAGGCTGTCGAACGGCTGATAGTAATTCCCACAGAATCAAACCAAGCGAATAGATGTCCGTGCGGAGTAGAGACACGCCGGTGAAATTGATGGCGCCATCCAAGAGCTCTGGAGCCATGTAACGAAGTGTACCAGCCTGAAAACACCAAGGGAGACAAAAGATAAAATCATCATCATTAAAGTTAACGTTCCAGAAACATAAAGAGTCAACTCCACAGGATAAGGTGATCGTGGAAAAATGTTCTGCTCAATTAAAAGTGATATTTTTCAAATAATGGTGGATAGGGTGTCGGACAATCGGCATTGGTTTAATAGCGGTAAGTGTTAGAACGCATCTACGTAGAGAAAAGCAACAAAGCTACGCCAAGCTCCAGTGTCAGAGGCGAGATTGTTCTTACCGATTGCTTTCATACATCATTTTCACGATAATGACTAATCGATCGGAACCAAACATTTTCCATTGGTTATCAATCGGGAAAGCTGAAGACATTTCGCACTCACAACAAACACAAAATTGAGAGCATTCTCGAATAAAGCTTTGTCCACTGTTTATAGTTAAACGAAGATACGATGTAGATTCCGGGGTTCACCAAAGATAGGCATTACGAAGTAATCAGTCGAATCAAGCAATGAAGCATTACATGGTATGAAAGCACAAGCCTGATCCAGGCAAAGTCCCGCACAGTCAGAGACTGCACGTGGGCTAAGATACTGTCAGGTTGCCCAGGCCTAGACAGATATGAGGGGGATATAAATGGTAGTGAGATTCCAGCGTGTTTCAGCATGCAGCTCACTACCGTTGGCCAATCAATTTAGCACGATGTTAGCCGTACAGCACAGAAATGCTGCACGATTGCACATCCGTGGATCTAGGATATGAGTCTCGCGTTTGCTAAACCCAAATTTACACAGAACTGTGCAAGGCATTTAAACGACTGTTTGTTTTTGGATGTTCTCCGAGCTTGTATAGCTGAAGGATGTGCCCAGATGTGCGAGACAAGTTGCGAAAAGACTTATCAACAGTGTCCAATCTGAAACCTTGTGATTGGGAGACATTCAGGTTTGTTTGCATTAATCTATAAATGTCATCCATTTGAATATGTTCACTAACCGACTGCAGTGTCAAATACCATGGCACGGGAAACTCACGATTGCGTTTGGCGATTATTTCAGTTCTATTCCTAATGAATTGCTATGCTTCTCTACCCGGTTTTACCGAGATTAGCGACTGCTGATCGTACCGTAGGGCAGCCAGCCGATGTTGCTAAACCCTTGTTGCTGAATTTCGTCCAATCTATCAGATATAACATTTTTCACTATCGGAACAAGTAATTGTACATAACATCTCGTTTATTTCTTCTCGCCACCTGATTTCCTTAGGTTCAGGTGGGTTTCTGAGCTACATCAATCTGTATGAGCGTTGCACTAATCTCCAAGAACAGGTTTCACGTAAGGAAGTGACAATCCTGTCGCGTTCGTGTTGCCAGTTTGCAATTGGTTCGTTGAACACTTTTCTCGGGTAAGTTTAACCAGATATTCCGCTTCTCATTTCGTAAATTCGTTCAAACCGTCATGTCATCTCGCACGAATGAAGTGCGTTTTCGTGCAGCTCCGCTCACCGGCTACATTTTACTGATTCGAATATTTGATCCGTAAACAATTAGCTCCAGGTTTACCCTCTCCATTCTTCACACGTTCACATCGATGACGCTTTATTCATTCACCGCACTGGATTGAAGCCACATTCGATTCGAGGTGTAAGGCATCTTATCCTAGTTTCAGTGTCTACAGTCCGGTGGGTTTTAGATCCTACTCTTCCCCATCTTTTCATGAGTTTAAAATGTCAGGGATGTATTTCAGTTTAGCAGCAGGTTCATGATATCGGTGTAATGCCGACCTTAATGATGATGAAACAAAAACCCGCTTCGGTACATGGTAAGAAAACACAAGCCTGATCCAGGCAAAGTGACGCACTGTCAGAGACTGCACGTGGGCGAAGAAACTGTTAGGTGGCACAGGTCTAGACAGATATCAGGAAGAAAAAGAACAGGAAATGGTAGTGAGACTCCAGACTGTTTCAGCATGCAGCTCACTACCTGTGGCCAATCAATTTAGCACGGTGTTAGCCGCACAGCACGAAGTACTGCACGATTGCACATCCGCTTCGGTAAAATGAATCCAAGTGAAAAACACAGTTGCTTGTTTAGTGAACATCATCTAAGGAATTTTTCTTCAAAATAGCGAAAGTGTGATCCACGAAAAGATTTGTATCAGTGGTAATAGGGTACGTTGAGGCCTTTTCCGCATAGCTTCTGCTACCAAACCAAAGAATGGCAATCCCATGGGGAACTTTTAATTGTTTAAACAATCGGCCGCTGAATTCGCAATACGTCTGGAACCGAAGATCCAATAACTGGAGTAAACTCTAATGCATAGTTACATGCATTTCCATCACACATATCCCACGACTTGCATTGCGCTCATCAAGTAGGGATGAAGAGGATACGCATTCCTTGAAACAGTGCAGGAATGGTAAACAAGGTGCGCGTTTGTATGCCACTGTTTGGTAAGGTTGGTACGTCAAACCTCTCCAATCACAAGTGCGAAAGCACATGCTTTGTTCATGATTGGACCCTGTTGCGCCGAGACTGGACCTTGACGTGGTGCAGCGGCTTGCGTGCCTCGATGATCCATTGAGCTATACTGGGTGATGTCTTCGTGGCATCTTCAGAGTTACTCATACCAGGTTGGTCAATGGTGAGAAGCCAGACAAACACAGTCTCCTTGTCCCTCGTGGACATTGTATACCAGGAGAGGCGTATGAATCCGCAAGGATCACCGGCTCGACTGGTTGGGATGATGTCGGGAGTCCCTGCTTGGTCTCTACCTCGCGAATGGCTTGTGAACTGTACCTACAGTATCCGGCCCCGATAGGTGCGATCATTAATCTCGCTCCGCTGCCTTGCGGGTTAGGCTTTCGGGCCAAAGGCTTGAGGTTGGAGTCCTCAAGATCAACTCCTCTACTTCGGACGGGCAACCGGGTAGTATCACGCTCACACCCAAAAGGGTGGCACTTTATCATTTTTAAATGATTGTATATAATATTATCTATATATAATATATTATATAGATATATATATATATATATATATATATATATATATATAATAGATCTATATATATATCTTATATATATCTATCTTATATATATATATCTATATATATGTGTTTCTTGGGTGGCCGTGATTAAACAGGTCTCATACAAGCGCACACCTTGGAGTAAACTCCTTTTGCACAGTCGGTTTCGGTCATGTTCCGTTCGGCGTTGGTCCAGCAGAGATGATGAGGTTTGGAGTGCTAAGGCTGTGCCGATCGAGAAGAACACTATCGTCACGTAAGTGGGAACAATAATTTATCTATCGTCTATATTTTCGATTTTCCGTAGAGATTATCCTGCAGCATCTATCGAATTCGCTTGAGCAAGAATTAGTCAACTTTATTTCGATTTAAACAGATTTCCTACATGTGAAAAACGAGCAGGACTCTGAACCATAAGTGAAATATAAAAAAATGCTAATCAGAAAACACGCCTCACGGCTCCATTTTCATTCCCATTTTTCGAAATTGTTTCATGGACATGAAAATTCAACCGGCATTTCTAATCACTGACTCTTGCCAACACTGCACGGATGTGCAATCGTGCAGCATTTCTGTGCTACACGGCTAACATCGTGCTAAATTGATTGGCCAACGGTAGTGAGCTGCATGCTGAAATATGCTGGAGTCTCGCTCCCATTTCTATTTCTCCCTCATATCTGTCTAGACCTGGGCAACCTGACAGTATCTTAGCCCACGTGCAGCACTTTGCCTGGATCAGGCTTGTGCATTCATACATACATACATCCATACTTGCCAACATTATTTTACAGCACATGTACGAACAAAGGACCGGACAATTATTTACACAAAATACGCGTTAATTAAAATGCAGATTACGAAGGAAATGTGTGATCCAACGAAGATATTAGTGGAGATGGTCGAACAACAAGTACGGCAACGGGGACAAATGAAACTCACATTGGGCACATCAAACAAATCCGGAATAGGCTGTGACTGTGGTCCGCTCCCGTTAGATCCAAATGCCGCATCATCTGTCTCCGAGTGTTTCCCACGGCGATCCAAAATGGCCGCCTGTCCGAAATCCGATAAACACGCGTTCCCATCCGCGCGAATGAGTATATTCTCGGGTTTTAAGTCACGATGCGCAATCGGTGGCTTTCCACGAAAGCCGGTGGTCGGGCAGGGGTTGGTGGATAGATCGGCGTGTAAATAATTGATCCCGGTGCAAATGCAGTGACCCAAGTTGAAAAACTTGTTGAGATCGATCCACGAACCGTTGGATAACAGATTTCGGAGGGATCCCTGTTCCGCGAATTCAACGACCAAATGATAGTGCTTCGACGGGGTCTCTGAGTTGGTACTGTTAGCAGTTGTTGCCTGAAGTAAAAGGCGACGAGTTCACAGAGAAAGCAACAACATTTACGAATTATAGTCAAAATGAAATTGTAAAGAAACGCACAGAGTTTTGCGCGTGCATAGCTGATGTATGACAATCGACATGAAACCGGTCGTAAACGATTACAATTCTGAAAGCTATTAATTCTCGGTCACGGAACTAGTTACCATCGGGTGAGCTAAGATGTACCGACGATCAGAGTCATTCTGAGCTGCTTAGTTCGAGCCAACATGTAGGAACATCATCTAGTTTTATCAGCATTTTCTGTCACAGTGGTTCGATTTTCCGCGATCAAACTACTGTTGGGTAACACCACATCGTAGTGAAGGCATTGTGACCTGATCGGCTTGGACTATTCCGATGATATAGCTCTGCTTTTCGACTCGTACACAGATGCACAAGTTATCTAGTATTGTGCACGGATGTGCGATCATGCAGTACTTTGTGCTGTGCGGCTAACATCGTGCTAAATTGATTGGCCACAGGTAGTGGGCTGCATGCTGAAACAGGCTGGAATCTCGCTACCGTTTCCTGTTCTTTTTCTTCCTCATATCTGTCTAGGCCTGGGCAACCTGACAGTATCTTCGCCCACGTGCAGTCTCTGACTGTGCGGCACTTTGCCTGGATCAGGCTTGTGCTCTCATACCATACCATACCATATCTAGTATTGTGCCAGAACGCATTTTGCACTATTTAGATGAAATGTTCTGCCGCAGGACATTGATGACGACTGGACCCTGCGGCGGAGCGGTAGTTGCGTATATTCACGGTGGATGACCCCCTGAGCTACGCCGACTGAGGTCTATATTGAGACCATTAGAGTGATTCACATCAGAAACGTAGATGGATGGAAATCAGCCGTTTCGACACCTTATTTTGCGAGTCAGACTTTTTAGCTGGAGACGGATGAAAAATCATGTTTCTCAAACCTTGGTGCTATCATGACCATGATACCTATAATAAGACATTTTTCAATCATCTGAACCAGGTTGTGAACTATTCATTTTACAACTAAAAACGCAGTGCTGCATTGAAGCTGGGAGAACGGACAGAATGTAATAAACAGCGAAGTTAAAAAATACTCTACTTATTTGCAATAGAAAGAAGAACACGTGTGTGTTGAAATTAGCCATAGCCCAATGAGGTTGAAAATGCAAACATGAGATAACAAATTAGATTCGAGTCGGCCGAAGCAGTGGATTAGCAAGTGCAAAAGTAGCATGAAGTGGTTGATATCCACGACAAACCAAACCGAGTAAAGTAACTCGAAAAATGAGGTTACTCAGCCTGTACACTCATTTGTGAAAGATTCTAAAGATCGCCTCATTGCTGAGCGAGCACCATGTTACAATGAGAACCCAGTAGGAATGATGATCACTCACCACGCCAGCTCCAAGCATTGCAATGAGATTCGGGTGTGACAGTTTACCGGCCAACAGATCTACACGCAGCGTGGTGTCACGTGGCAAAACCCTCGTCAGTGAGTTTTGCACGATGCGGTACACGGTAACCTCGGATGACCATGCATTGTATTCGGTGGGATGGAAAACTTTCACCGCTACGGGATACAATGGATTGCCTGTTGCGCACGTGTCGGGTATAGAGGTCGCAGGTACGCGCACGGTTCCATCTTGATTATTTTCAAGGAGGCGTTGATATTCCGTTGGAATAGACGATATAGTCGACCCGCTGTTAATTAACAAATAATCAGCATAAGTCATCATGCCAAAGAGAAGGAGTTGCAGTGAAATAAATGAAGGAAACATGGCAAACAAATCCGGATAAAACGAGCAGATCTCGTGAGCTCTATTGTAAATTGAGTGCAGCTCACGACCTACATAACAAATCCCATAGTGTTGGGGGTACATGGTACAAGGTGTCAACGACGCGATTAAACTGACATCACCGACGGGTGCTTAATTGAGAAACAAGCATGATGGAATTATGAAAAATCAGTGAGAAAACGAAAATG
>JACCGJ010003543.1:0-14406 GCA_013407085.1 Atriophallophorus winterbourni
AGTTTGAAATTCTCCCTTTCCCTTTAACATTTCTTTTTATTTTGAACCTAGTTACAAAACCTGAATTTTGTGAAATAGATTTTGCTTGTGTTTAATTTTCCTACAGTATTTTGATATAAAACTTTTCTTTTTGTAATTATTTCTGTTATTGTAAATCTTTTCTGTACACGCCTTCGGTCAAATGTTTTTTTTAATTTATTGTTTCTGCCATTGTCGGTCATTGTTGCGGAATTTGGTTGCCATTTCGGGCTTCAGTATTTTGCTTGATTTTGGACGCTATTTTGAGTGTCATTTTTGATTGTCACAGAAAGTTTGGACGACATTTTGGTAAATCGATTCTTATTATTTTTATATCAGGTCGTCTTTGGTTTGAATTGAATTTGATTCTGGAGTATTGGGCTCCATTGTTGCTGTGACGTTCCTATACAATTAAGGTTTGTATAGTTATTTTTGTTGTAATTGTTGTTAATTACAGTACCGTAGAATATCCCAATCGTTGTTTTGAATTTATTGAAATAAGAAACGGGTGGACTACGCGTAACTCACGTCACAGACAATAAAGTACTTAATTTGAAATTTGATTCTTCTCGAACTTGGCGAGAAGTACTCAATTCGTGAATTGCATCAATTCGGTTTCTGTGCTCAAGTTGGATCGTTTCAATTGGATTCGCATCACAACTTGTCTTCTGACTGGTACAGTATTTGTCTCAACCGGAGAAAATACGCATTTTGGTTCGTTCAATTGAAGCTATATGGAGCAAAATTGGCGAAGAACTCCCCGATCGTCGTGACATTGAACATTTGACAGTCAATCCCTGTTCACAACTTTGGTGACGTCCCCTTTTTATTTATTTTTTGTCGTTTTGGAACATTGTTGTATATTTCATCTAGTATGCCTAAGATATCTTCTAAGATAGCTTCTAAGGAAAACGATGATGATAGAGATAGCATTGCGAGTTCTCAACTAGTGTTGCAATTAAAGCGCGATTTAGATGCTGCTAGATCAACGATAGAGCGCTTGACAAAAGAACGACGAGGAGTCGCTGAAGAAGAAAACTTGATCGCCGGTACAAGCAGCAAAACTGAAGGGTTCGACTCGACGGTAAGCTATTTGCAACCAGCGATGAACATGAGTATCGGATTGCCTAAAGTAGAATTATCCAACTTCGACTTTAATCCAATAGACTATTGGAAGTTCCTGGAGCAGTTTGAATGTTACATTGAGTCGAAGCTTATGGATCCGGGCCAGCGACTGTTCTATTCGATGTATTATTGTCGGGGCAAGGCTCGAAAAGCAATTGATGCATGTGTCATGCTACAACCCACTGAGAGTTATACGCGGGCAAAGATGATTTTGAAAAATTTGTTTGGGCTACCGCATGTAATTGCCAGATCAACTTTGGAGGAGTTGCTCGATGAAGCCAGAAGATTTTCCAACAAAGTCGATGGTTTGTCTGATTTAGCCATAAAAATGGAAAATTGCCAAATCACATTGAAGCAAATGAAGTGCGACGCTGATTTGAATTCGAACAAAACTTTGGAAGGATTAGTGAAATGCTTCCCTGTTGCGTTACAACAGCAGTGGGCTGACGCAGCGGATACAATTCTTGCTGACGGGTCAGAAAAGTTGATTTTGCCAGTCTGACCGAGTTCGTATCTCATAGAGCAAGAATTGTTAGGAGCAGATTTGGCATGCTAATAGATAGAACATCTGTCTCTTCAAAGCCATCGGAGAAACCAAGAATGCCAGAAGGAAGGAGGTTGTTATGACTACAAGGGAACCGAGGCCAATGCTGGTTGAATGTTTCAATGTAGAGGACCTCATGAGATAGAAGATTGTCCTCTTTATAAGGAGGCTGACGTAAGAGCCAGATGGAATATGGCTAAGCAGCATGGAATATGCTACGTTTGCATATGCCGGTCTCAAAGGGCATTCGATTGCAAGATTACGAATACTTGCCCCGTTGAAAGTTGTAGTAGACGACACCATTCTTCGCTGCATTATGATCGTCCCAATGAGCAACTGAAAAGTATAAACTGCAGTGTTACTGCTCTCAGTACAGCAGTAAGCTTAGGCTACCTGACAGTGAACATTGACACGCCAGTTGTACTTGTTCCAGTCGTGGCTTTACTTGATAATGTCTCTGATACAACTTTGATCTCGCAGAGATTCGTTGAGAAATTTTGTATGCCTAGTGCGCCAGTTGATGTGTCGATAGCAACACTTGGCCTACATCGAAAGTTGAAAAGTTGGTTGTTAAGTTTCGATGTGCATTCGGTTGACAATGATGAAATAATTCATGTTGCCGAAGCTTACACGGTTTTAAAGTTACCTGAATCAGTGCTGAAATTTCCAAATATGATCAGCACGAGGTATGAGCATTTAAAAGATCTGAAGTTTTCAGAAAATGTGGGGAGAGAAATAACTTTGCTTATTGTCTGTAACGTACCGGAATCGCATTGGATGCTTGAATAACGTTTAAATGGTCGAAAGCCGCCATTCGCTACCAAGACGTTACTTGGATGGGTGCTACAGGGTACAACCGATTGTTCCACAGTTGTTAATCATGTAAGTGTTCTCACCGCACAAACACGAGAACGACAACTATGGATCAACACACGTCGCAATTTGATTCCCGGTGATGTAGTATTGGTTGTGTCTAAAGAATTGTCGAAAATGTCGTGGCCGCTTGGTATTATTGAGACAGCGGAAGTGAGTGATGATGGTTTGGTACGAACGGTCAGCATACGAACAAAGGATGGCGTGATCCGGCGTGATATTCGGAAAGTATGTTTGTTAGAAGTGTCCCAATAAGAGGTGGGTGACTTGGGTAAGGATCAGGACAACTCTTCTTTATAAGGCAAGTAGCATCACCGGAGGATATGGTGAGTCTGGGGCTTGCAACCACATTCTCTATAGAAAGCTACTAATATCCAATGATGGTGAGCTAATGTGGCGGAATTGACTCGCCACTAAATAAAGTCATTTGCTGCTCTGAATTCGTTAGGGTATTCGTCGAACAATGGTTGTACAGTTAAGCCCTCGAAAGAATTTGGTCGGAGGTGTAAGGTTCAAAGTAGTTTGAAATTCTTCCTTTCCCTTCAACATTCCTTTTATTTTGAACCTAGTTACAAAACCTGAATTTTGTGAAATAGATTTTGCTTGTGTTTTATTTTCCTACAGTATTTTGATATAAAACTTTCCTTTTTGTAATTATTTCTGTTATTGTAAATCTTTTCTGTACACGCATTCGGTCAAATGTTTGTTTTAATTTATTGTTTCTGCCATTGTCGGTCATTGTTGCGGAATTTGGCTGCCATTTTGGGCTTCAGTATTTTGCTTGATTTTGGACGCTATTTTGAGTGTCATTTTTGATTGTCACAGAAAGTTTGGACGACATTTTGGAAAATCGATTTTTTTTATTTTTCTATCAGGTCGTCTTTTGTTTGAATTGAATTTGATTCTGGAGTATTTGGCTTTATTGTTGCTGTGACGTTCCTATACAATTAAGGTTTTTGTATAGTTATTTTTGTTGTAATTGCTGTTAATTACAGTACCGTAGAATATCCCAATCGTTGTTTTGAGTTTGTCGAAATAAGAAACGGGTGGACTACGCGTAGCTCACGTCACAGATGATACACACACATACACTTTTCTGAAAAATGTGATGGAAATACAGTCAACGGTATAAATGAGAATGAGTCGGCTTCGGACATAGACTCTTCACGAAATAGCTCTTCAGCAGTGGTTTCGAAACTGATGTTATCCGGGACAAAAGCATCATCGCCAGGGCGAGATAGCAAGTCTGTTACAATATAAAAAGTTCTCGAAATGTGACGAAGATCTGTCGTAAACTGCGAGATGTAATCTATCTGAAGGATTTCACGAGGAGAATGGTTTTCAGGAAGAGATCGAAAAGCATATAACAAAGCATTGAGATCCAGTAGCACTGTGAATGTATAAACTTCTAAGAGATGTGAATTGCGACTGTAGATATTTTTGACGCTCGCAGTCTGCAAAGAAATGACTTGCACGAGCTTTCTGGAGGAGGACTAAATGACCACTGATAGCGCATTGAACTGGACTGGTCTTAAACAAACGTTAGATGACTTGCAGAAGAATCGCCAGATGCAGCCGTAGTTTTTACTGCGTGGCTTGCGATTTTCCGATGGATTTTTCGGCGGACCGTAAGTTCAAGACTCGGTGCACTTAGGCCAAGCATCACCATACCGTTTTGATACCATCAAATGTCGAGATTATATTTTGAACAGCGGGATGATGAGAAACGAGATGGAGTATGGGAGATTGATCTTTCACGGGGTTTAGAGTTCTAGTGTTAGCAAATAAGCTGCTGCATCTTAAATTAAATTTTATTTATTCTCCATTTATTCTCCATTTGTACATTGCAAGCACATGGCTGTTTACAAATGGGAGCAAGGGACACAGGTGAATGAGCCGAAATCTTGTAAGCTGCTTCTACGATTTTTTCTAAAGGGACAGAAGAATTGAGTGCAGCGATAATTTGACGTATGTTTGAGGGTGTTTTTCAACCACAGTTGACGAGAAAACGTCTGGTCGGAGATTCTCGTTTGAGAGATAAGAACTAGTTTTAGAGTGCCATATGTAAGTTCTTCTGGGACAGTGTAGATCAATTCACCCACTTACTCAGCAACGTCGATCGGTAGTGATTGAAAGCCGTGTGCGTACATAACTTTAACTTTACTTTACATTTGTACTAGCTGAGAATTGTTGTTTCGTTTTCGAAAAAGAGACTGGATTTGACAAAACCATAGAAGGGTATTCCAAATACTAAAGCTGCGTAAATTACCAATCGAAGAAACAAACGAAGCATCGAAATCAGACATTTTAAAAATAGCTATCAAAAATGGAGAATGGAAATCAGCATGTGAAATTAAATGAATGAGTTTATGAAGGGTCATTTTCGTGAAGTTATGGGTTCTCCAAATAGTAACGGAGTCGGGCTTATCAAATTGTGTCGGTGAGAAAAACAATAATGATACCTACATTATTATAAAAAGAATAAAATTGAAAGTTAAAAATAACTCACAGAAGGCCAGTGTGAGTTGAATAAAAAGATTGTGTTAGAAAAGTCGATTGCCAGTTCTTCACAATGTAGGAGATTTCGAGGTCAAAAAATAATCCAGAAATTGGGTTCATTGAATCAGGTGAGAAAAAGTTCAGATAGAATAAAAGTTGGCTACAATTTAATTTGTTTCCGTGATGTTTAAGTCATGATTTTTATGTCTCTTGAGCCATCGAGTATTTATTCTGAATTTTCGCCACTCATCAAGCGACTTATTAATTTGTACTGTTGTTCAATGCATGGTTCTACGTAGAGCACGTTATATTGCAATGTTACAGTATTGCACCATGACCGCATTTCGAAATCATCTGTATCAATATCACAGGGTGATAGTCTAGCAAGCCAAAACGAGTGCCAACATTGTTTTGGAAGTGTGCTTGAAAGCTCACCACTGATAGTATTGTTCATCGGTGCTTCAATAGGTTCCTGCTCTTCTAAATAGGATTCTGACGCAACTGCTTTTGTGAATGTTCGGGTGCTTACTGTGAAAGTTGTGTATTTGATATGTGGATGATGTTTTTCGCTAGACGCAGGTTCCTAACGTTTCTTCGCTTGTCCGTTCCATGTGAACATCCAGGAATTGTTAACAGTCATCAATTTCGGTTTTCTTTGTAAATTGGATTACAGTAACTAAACAATTTAACATAATTATTATCATTATTTCGTATTCTTCGATCTTCACGTCCTTCAATTTCTGCAAACATTGTTCGGCAGATTTGACCGAATGTTCCAAATATGTCACTAGGTATGACAATTTTTATCAGCTCTTTAGATGACTTATAAGTTGGTCCTCCTGCAAAAAAACTTTTGAGCGCAATGGCACATTTTGTTTGTGTATTTTCGCTAATCCGTAGAATCTGAGTATAATGGAATCTTACGGCTTAATTCTCGTTTGTTCTATTTCAGTTAGTTGTTCCATGAATTTATAATGGGCAACAAAATAATGTCTGCATTAAGAACAAGACTTTAAAAATTGAAAAAACTAAGTAAAAGTTCAAAAGAGCAAATGTCCAAAGAACGATCCGTGAAGTCCAGCGATAGCGAGATAATCCACACAGGAAAATCCACGAGATGGAATCCAATGTGCAGAATGCGCTAAAATGTTGCAAGATCCATTAATCAAAAACTTCGCAACCACGGAAGAAGTCAAGTTCCGAGAGTTTGAAATTATATTACCCGTCAAAAAGTATATTGTACAAGCATTCATACGAATGAAGTATACATGGGCGAAAAAATGAATAACTATACAATGCTAAAACATGCACAATATACAAAGATACAAAGTGAAGATAGTTCACTACTATAGTCTCCTACCAGAGCATTAGTTAGTCTTCAAGGTAGGATAACATACGTACAAAATGTTCATGAGGTCACATAGTCAGCAAGACGTTTACCAGGAAGACACAAGGTAGTTTCAAAAACTAACTCTGCAGCTAAGCATTGCATGTATTCTTTGATAGTAAAACGAATCACAGCAAGAACAAGCGGTAAGTTCTTATTCCATCTATTAGGATCGGGCTGACAAGCTAAAGAAGCTTTGAGTTGCCGGTGGAAGCGTTCAAGCGATCCATTTGAGTTCGGGTGGTAGGTGGTGAAACATTTGAGCTGATAGCTAAGGAGTAGAGTCAAATCTCGGAAACTGAGCGCCGCGGTCAGTTGTAATGATGGATGGTGTGCCAAAATTGACAATCCAGTGTTCGACAAAGGTACATGCTACCATCTCAGAACAAGTCTTTGATTGGAACAGCAATCCTCCATCTAGTGAAGTGATTAATCGCCGTTAGGATAAATGAACATCCGTTCGATGATGGCATAGGACCGACAATGTCAAGATGTATATGAGAAAATCGACTGTTTGGATGCCTAACAGGGATGTAAAGTTTAATAGTATGTCGAGATTTTTTATTCTTTTGTCAAAGAATGCAATGCTGGACACAGGTTCGTATATCCTTATTTATGGACAGCCAAACAAAACGTTATGCGATTAGCCTCACGGTGGTACGCTTTCCAGGATGAGACATATAATAAAAATGATCGAAAATGGCACGTCGCAAAGAAGAAGGTCAAATCAGTCTAGGTATACCTGTCGAAATATTACACGTCAACAAGGCATCGGCGTTGGGGACTCGATTTACTGCAAATTCAAGAATCGACACTTCGCGAATTTGGTTCAATCAATTTCAGTTTGATGGTTAGCCAAAACGGAGAGATCCAATCGTGTGCCTGTAGACAAAACACAAACGTCAAGTCTTGATACAGCATAGGCAACTAAGCTTGCCTCTTTTTGACGAAACGGGAATATCAGTAGAGAATTGAGAAATGTATTCAAGTTTAGAATCTCGCGCGGCGAATGACGATGATTAGAATGAGAGCCAACATTAGAGGTTTTTATCCGTAAGAATTAAAGTCGACCTTGCAATAGTGTGACAGCCCGTGGACTAATATCGTACGAATTCCGCACAACTGTTGTAGCGGTTGTTTGCCGGATTTACCTTAGCGGAAAAATGTTCAATGGACGGACCTTCGTTCTTATCTGTTGTGTTAAAACAAGCTCCACAATCAAATTAGGGACAACCGGTCCGTCAATGATAAGAAGAGGTCGGGTCTAATTGAAAGAGATTTCGGTGGCACTGAAAATAGTCTTCATGGATGCGGCAAAAGCTTCAAGTGACTGTGATGGAAGCTGAAGGGATTTTGCTTTGGAGTTGAGCAAATCAGTCAGCGGTACAATGATTTTAATAAAATATTAATTCTTGGTGAACCAAGGCATGAAATACATAAACAAGTTTTTAGAATGTTCACAGCAAAATAATGGGATTAAATTATTGGTGGAACTTTCAAATCCAGAAATGCTTCATGTTCGTTTTAGAATTAAAATGTAGGCTACATGGGTAGAAAAATGCTTTGCTTTGAATCCGTTATGTTGAGGGGCACGCTGGCATCGGACGGCACTTTTGAAATATTCAAGTCAGTAAAATTGTGAGTTCTTAGGTAGATTTATTGGAATTGCACGAACATTCTCTTCAGTGGCAACGTGAGAGGTTATCAGGATAAAATTTGCGAAAAAAACAGTGAAGCACCGTTATGAAAAGATATTCAGATTATGTTGATGTTCAGGTACCCTAGTTAACGGACATTCATGCACAGTTGTAAATAATAAACGTGAAAGTATTTTCTGACGACTAGGAATTGTGTATGGTAAATGTCTTTACCACAGATATTGAAATATTTAGATGATCATGAAGACGTCGATGTAAGCGTAGGCGGACGGCAAGCCTCGCAGGACTTCGCCGATGAAATGTTGGAAATTCTGTGCAGCATTTCTCAGACCAAATGGCATTCGAGTGAAGTTGTATAAGCCGAATGGAGTTGTGACTGCCGTTTTTGGTATGTCTTCCTCGGCTACCATGGTGTGTTAGTAAGGACGGACAAGATCAATCTTAATAAGATTAGTTGTGACAGGAAGATTCAAAGCAAAATCGTGGATATGTGGTACAGGGTATCTGTCGGGCACCGTTCGATTATTAGGAGCGCGGTAGTCACCACATGGCCTCTAGTCATCTGAGATATTCTTAGAAACCATATATATTAGTGACAACCAGGAGCGGGAGGAGGGATGGATGATTCCAAGCTCTAGCAAGTGCTCAAATACGGCACTTGCAAATTTGAGTTTAGGTCTAAAAGAGACGGGTGGTCCGCTTGTTAGGGTGTGGTGTTTCACCGAATGGGTCACTCTATCTGTCGGTCGTGGAGTTGCATGATGGATGGGAATTCATGCAGCATAGAACAAAATGTCAAAGTTTCTGGAGTGAAAGCCTTGATACCAGAAAGAATATCTGTAGTAGTGGCGTCTGACACTTGAAAAGAGGTTTTCGTATCCACTAATCTCCGTTGCTTTACTTCGACAGTTAGACCGAAGTGAGACAAAGTGCCGATACCGATTATGGGGCAATTAACGTCAGCGATGTTAACCACATGGGGGAATCTGCGCCTTTATCGGTTAGAATGTGTTAGCCCTAAGTGTTAATACGAATGCCATTTGCCGCTTGAGAAGTGTAGGACGACGGTTTTGAGGGACTTTATGCTAGAGGTATGACGCTAATTTCAGCGCCAGTATCGACAATGGATACTCAGCTCACTCGATTTGTCTGTAACGTAGATCAGGCGACTCGGTTTTGGTGGGCCGGGTAAAGTAGTCGCTCTTACTGATTGACCCTTGAATTGGAAGGTTTTTGAACATGGGAAAACGCTTTTTGAGTGTTTATCCCAATATCTCTTATGGTACCAAGATACGTGTTCATGGATTCACGATGGTCCAGATTTCGATTTTCAACTTGTTCGGTTCTAAGATTTCGGCAAATGCAAGTTCCCCACAAGAGTTAGTTCAGCGACTTGTTTTTTTATTCCGAACATGGACAGTGCGAATTAACTGGCGCAGAGTCTTTCGTAATTTGTTCGGCTTTGTTTGTCTCCAGCATTTTATCAGCCGCTTGTGCTAGTTCCTCCAATGATACGTATGTACTCAAGCCAATAAGAACTTGGCGAATGTCAGTTGAGATGTTCTAAAACCACAACTGTTTGAAAATGCTCTCGTCAATCCTTTTGATTCTAAGTAGGTCTTTTATATGGCTAAGAAGCTGAGACGGATTTTATCACCAAGAGCCATTTCGGAAAAGAGGGTATCGAACTTCTAATGCAAGGAAATACCAATTACATCTATTTGCGCGGAGTTGAGCTTATCGTATGTCTTATCCTCAGGCATAGCATGAATAAGATCACTGTTCGGTTGGGCGACCACAATAGATATTGCTGGCTCCTTCTGAACTGGTCGGGCAAACAAAGCTACTCAAATGTGCCAGTCTGGAGAACCGTTTAAAAACGCTTAATTGCGATCGGTCAAACAGTGGGCGGTAGCCCAAGTCGTTAAGGCATGGGACTACAATGGTGATGGTCGGGGGTTCGAATCCCGCCCCCGAAGCGGAGGATTTGCACTACTGATGAGCTCAAATAAGAGCGAAACTCGAGCCTAGTGCTTCCATTATGGACCGCCGTGATCAACTTTGTGAATAGTTCGATGGGCTTGGCACGGATGGGTAGTCACAATTATAAGACCACTGACCTCTCCAGTTACGTAGAGAGGTAGCAGAAGCACCACATAAGAATACGTAAGATATTCATCCGTTAAGTCATATATTTGAAAAATGGCTTCAATTTGGCCGTACCAAAGTAGAGGTTAGAAGCATCTAAAGCCGGTAATGTGTAGGAAATATACTGCGATTGCTGGATTGTAGGTATTTTATTTGTAGATAAATCGCTCATGGTGCGGTAATAAGTGAGTATTCCAAAAATATGCAAAAAATGGACAAATACGAAGTTATCGTAAATTGAAAAACATCTAGGTTGGTTGGCTCACCAATTATGTAGGGCACCAAAAATAAGCCTACACTACACACAATAATTCAAAATTTGAATGAACTCACTAAAAGAGCAAAAGACCAAATGTCCAAAGGAGATCCGTGAATACAACGATAGCTGGATAATCCACGCAGGAAAATCAGAGAGATTGAATCCAAATTGCAGAATGAGTTAAATATTGTAGGATCCCTTATTCACAATTCCCGCACGGAGTAACGCACGCAAACTTATCAACCGCCGAAGAAGGCGAATTCCGAGAGTTCGAAATTATATTACACGCCAAACATTATACTGTACAAGCAATAATACGAATAAAGTATACATGGCTAAAAAATGATGTGTGTAAATGGACAAAAAATACCCACTGTTCCCCTCACTATTTCTTTTCTCACTGTTTCTACCCTATTTGTACCCCTACTCGCTTTGTACATTTCATTGTTACTCTTGAACGGCACAATAGCTGTATCAGATTGTGTATATATATGTGCGGAATCGGATATCGATCTGGAATCGTTACACGATTTATAGCACGATAATTGCCACATGGACGCCAGGCGTCCAGTTTGTTCTTTTCGACCATGTGAAGAGGTGTTACCCAAGGTGAATTCGATGGACAGGTTATTCCGAGTTTCATCATATGCTCGGATTCTCGTTTGTCACATTCAAGTTTGTTAGGCGGCAGTCTGCGTGGTCTACTGAAGACCAGGGGTCCACAGGTTGAAATATGGTGTTTAATGTCATGCTTCAGAGGGGTGTCATGTGCAAATGATTCGAAGATATCCGAAAATTCTCTCAGGAGAGGAACATACTTCGGTGCAGTATCTGGAATCGGAACTTGAATATTTTGTGTGGGTGAATTAGACAAATGGCCGATGACGTCAATCTCTGTGACTTGTGGATGAGCTTTCGTGTACACATGTTGACTGAAAGATTAAAGTGTAAGAGGAAATCGGCTCCTTGGATAGGGGTTCTGACGTCGGCAACAGTAAAAATCCGTTGAAAGTTACGTCGCAGACCGAGGTCAAATAAAAGTGATCGTTGGCCGTACGTGTTTATTAGAGTACCGTTCGCCGCTTGTAGGGTCAATGACGAGTGGTTTCTGTGTTCTGAGTTTGTGAGTGGGATGACGCTCAGTTCAGCTCCAGTGTCGATCAGAAAACGCATGTTTGTTGAACCATCAGTGACGTAGAATAAGCGGCTGGTGTTATTGCCAGACAGAGCTGAAAATTCTACTGCCTGGCTTCGCGGCTTCCCTGATTTTGGTTTTGTGTTTTGAAGCTGCATGGGGTTCTCTCCACTACGAGGATGGCATCGATTTCTGTTTAGGTGCTGTAATTGTGAAGTCAAATTGCTGATCTTGAATTTCAAAACAGATATATCCTTGAAACAAAATATTCATTTGCATGCTTTTCCGTCATTCACACCCCACGACCGGTTTCGTGCTGTTTGCCCTTATCAGGTAGGGACAGTAAGATCAGAATCCGCATGCGCTTGAAACAGATATATCCTTGTTCAGATCTGCGCAGGAAGTACAAGGGTTGGAAATTGGTTGGCTGACCGTGCAGATTGATGTGTTACGAGAGATGTCGTAAACTTCGTCTGCAACTTCAGCAACCTTGCCTACGTCACTGTTGATTATCATGATAACCAGAACTTTACGCAAATCGTCTGGCAAAATCTGGAACCAGATGTGTCGAATTATTCGTTCGTCAACCTTCTGTGTGCCTTGTAACTGTAACAAATGGCGTGTTCTGAAGGTGAACGATCTTCTAGCTCAGCGCTCGATAGGAGTTTTCGCAAGTTTTGCTCATCGGTGAAACCAATTCGACAGATAATCGCAGATTTGAGCTTATCATAAGGATCTGTGACAGGTTGATCATAAATTAAATCAGCTAATTCTCTGGCAATTGAGGTAGGGAGCATTCAAACGACGCAGTTGTAGCGTGTGCGTTGCGTTCGAACACAGTATAACTCGAATAGAGCTTGGATTTATGCAAACGTGGATCTGTCTTATCTAAGACGGGTAATGTGAATTGATTGATAAAATCATCATCCATCGTGTCTTCGTTATTTATACTATGGTTCATGGCGTTAATCGAATTGACTGCGTGTTCGGGCTCACCAATTTGTCGTGGATAGCGAGGAATGGATTCTGAGGCTGCGTGTATTCCTGTTATATCCACGTACAATATTGACACCCAAACAACCACAGAAGAACGAAAACCGTGCGTAGACAATGAGTGTATTGTAATTAATGTAAGATTAACAACGAGAAAATTTGAATTAGAGTATTATTGATGGGCTGCGCAATGTGCCAAAGCTGCACAACGAGCTAGAGGAGAACTCTTTAAGCTTCAATCCGTTCTGACATATAGAACGCCGGAAGTGTTTATCCCTTTATATACAGCGATTGTCAGGCTGCATTTAGAAAACTGCGTGCAAGCATGGAGCTAATTTCTCAAAAAGACATATTACTATTAGAAAGAGTCCAACGACTGGCTACCAGAATCGTTGAAGGTATGTTTGGGAAACCCTACTAAGAACGTCTAATTTCTTTAAGTCTCTTCTCTTTTCGGCGTCGGCGTCCACGGGGTCACCTCATAGAAACTTTAAAAATCCTGAAAGGCTTAGACGACGAGGGTTGTCAAATCCTGTTCTCTCGAGCGATCAACCCCTCAACTAGAGGACATACATTGAAGCTCGCGAAAAACCCCAGCCGTCTGAATCTTAGGCAACACTTTTTCAGTGAAAGAGTGGTAAGCTTCTGGAACAAGCTGCCTGAGGAACTAATAGCTTGCACATCAATAGGTGCATTCAAAAGGGGTTTAGATGCCTTGTGGCATGGGTTTTTCCAGACTTTTTCCCGTGAATATGCGGGTTGCCTGTCGCCAGAATAGTCCATTTTTTGTTCATTTTGAATATTAATGGTCTTGACCACGATTTAGAAAATCCTGTTATATAATGCCTCGTTTTAAATGTCGTTTTAAATGTACGCAACAATTTTCGATAGCTAACCTCTCACCGGCTTGGTGAAAAGAAACCCTTTCCGCTTTTCTCAGTCGCAGCTACAAATTCTGGGACCGAGAGACGGCTTGGAAAACACCGGACGTACCATCGCATACGACGAGTATACCAGAGAAAAATGAACCAACTTTGGCATGATGTGCAAAGTGAACTGAACTAATCCCTTGGCGTCGCGATCGTCGAGGATATCCAAATCACAATAAGAAAAAAACGCTTTGGCAGTGGTGGTTGCTACCAGCTTTCCACCGAAAGAAATTCTGGACGCTCGATTGGCTCGTTAGCCACTTACAGTCCTGTGCAACTTAGCCGAACTGAACTGAACTGGTTACTATTGATTATTATTTGAACCATCACCACAGAAGGCATATCTTACATACCGTCCAAGTAATATCGCATGATGTAATCTGAAGCCACCGATATGTCTTTGAATTCATTCCTCCGCAGCAAATATGAATCTATTTGAAATAAATTTCACATTGTACAGCATTTTGCATTAACCGCAACCTGTTTAGAGCATACCAAATAAAGAGTCCCCCGATTCCCTTGGATCGTCGTTACAGTAGGTGCTATATTATCTACTTTTGCAGAATGTATAGTCATAAACATGTTGAAATCTCATGATAATAAACTAAATACAAAATCAAAGGATTCGTAAGAAGCACAATACCGCGTTGACCTTGAATTCAAAACGAAAAAAACGAAAAATGTTTTCTGAGACTAGTCTACATCGCTCCTTAGCATTTTGAGTGAATGCCCGATTGTACCCAGCTCGTGACTTAAGGCCAAAAAGCCGTTCATGATAACGCCGCTCATCCTCTTCAAGATCTTAAATGTTTCAATTAGTCTGTTTATGATTCCTTGA
>JACCGJ010003544.1:0-5000 GCA_013407085.1 Atriophallophorus winterbourni
GTGTACAGAGCAAACGAAAGTCTGGTGACCGATAAGCCGGATTGCTTAGTCCGTGTGCCTATAAGGGGTCATGCAGATTGTGGAGATAATCTCTCCATTTCGCTTTTTGACGGCATTCTCCAGCCTTTGTTTTATTGTAATTGCCTCAGCGTGAAGGCTTTCTGTGTGAGGTTTCCCACACCGCATTTCTCACTGAGACCCTTGGAATGACGCCTCTTCTGTTCAGAACGAATCGTTAGCAAAAACTTTATGAACAAGTATGGTCGTACAACCTTAGCCCAACATTGGCATACAAGCCGCAACTTGTTACCATTCCTCCACTGTTTTCAGCGTATGCGGATCCTGTTTTCTTTTACTTCGCCTACCTGATTAGTGCAAACAGCATGAAACCGGTCGTTGGGTTTGTGTCTGATGCAAATGCATGCAAATGTGCTTTTTTGTTCATGTTTCATGGGTTTCAAAACCATTCTACATGAGTGTGGGCTCCTGTGATTGAAAAGTTGGGGTACCAGCCTTATCCAACAGTGACATACAAGCACAACTTGGTTACCAAAAACTGTTCCAAACAATCACAAGCTTTTTCTTTTCACCATTTAATATGGATATTTGATTGCAGGAAATTGTACCCGTCAAGCTGGAAAGAAACGTTTAATTTTTACTGATCAATACAAAGTTTGTTTCGCCAAATTTGTCAGCAGAAGAACATAGTTCTTGGCTATTGTAGGAGAGAGGATAGTTTCGTAAGAGGAGTAGAGTATAAACCTGCCCCTACGTGGTTTAATAACGCATGTGTGCACTAGGTCTCTGCTCGTTCTAAACTGTCCGTGTGAAGGGAGCAACAAGAAACTATCAAGACCGATTATTAAATTTTATATCAACTTCTCCACATGATTTTCGACAAAAAACAAGTATCCGAAACAATATACTTTTTAAGTAAGATTCTACACGGTGGCTTTAGGATGCATCGATGCATCGCGTGAGAAGTCATTCTCGTTGGTTTCCGTCGGAGGGAGGACACGATTAGTCTCTTGTGATACCTAGGCCATGAACAAGATTTCAAACCTGTTTCGGTCTCATTTTTATTTTGCCATGTGCACCAACGATAGACCCAAACGCAGGGCAAGTTACTGGACATATCAGCGCTTAGTATTGTTTGAGTTTAAATCGTTTGCCTCATGTGAGCGATGCTCCCAGTTGAATTCCGAATAATGTGGGCAATGAAACACCAACTATGGGGAACTATTGACGAGCTCTTGTCAAGTCCATGGTCATAAATAATCGCACTTGATGGTTCTTGTATCCCGTCTTATGAATCGTCTAGTCACGAATTGCTAAAGTCGTTGAACGAATGAGATTGTCTTTATCCTCACGTTTGTGTCCTGGCACTGGCTTGAATAAAGAAAGACTCAGGACACTCAGCGCATGCAACAGTGATAAACTCTTGTACCTTCTGAAAAACACTCCGTCATGTGCGTACCATTCGCCATGTGGTTTGTATCATGTTTGTTTTCGTCAACGTTTACATCAGCACAAGTATCAAAACCATCATCATAATCACAGACAGCATTACACCGATAGCATGTACCGACTGCTTAACTGCCACACAACCATGAAAAAGTAAAATCCTAAAAGATGGGGAAGGGTGGGACTTAAATAGCTACCGGTTTTATAGAAGAGTAAGCATAAACAAACTGGGAAGAGGTGCGTACACGTCGAATGGAACACGCCTTCAAACAAGTTTCGTGAACGAGTAGAGCAACAGCTTCCTTGCGTTTTTCACGGGAATAAAACAGTACATTCAAAGCAACATGAAACCGCTACACTACAAACAAGTCAAAACTCTCTCTTACTTACCGTAAGCAGCATATTCCCCATCACAAACATTAACTTTGTGTACAATTCGAGTTGGGTATAGTGATCGTTGCCATAATACAAAATGAATTCAATCTTTGTCCACAATAAATCATCCCAATCGTTGAATGTGATTGTGAAACGATAGCTGGAAAAGTTGATTTGACTCACGTGGGTCAATAGAAGCTCATTGCAGACCTAGATGCAGTAAACAGGAAAATGTTTCGCGCACAGTTTAATGATTTTCAATTGAGGGGAATGTTGATATTAGCAAAGAGAACCCTGTTAGGAATTGCTACAAGATTAAGAAGTTTGTGCATTTATGGTAAAGCATATCTCAAAGATTCGGGCAACCAATGACTTCGTAAGTTTGCGGTTCTCTGTTGCATGTCGCTTGAGCAAAACAGGCATCCGTTAAACTATTTTGGGGGGATGATAGCCTCCAATTAACGTGCATAATCACCGCAGGTTAAGACATGGAGTTTCGTGTTTAATTCTGTTGATTGTCAACGGGACATCCCTATATCGAATACCATTCATTAAAAATGCCTAAAGAAATCCTCATCAAAAGTTTGCCGTTGAAAATAATTTTATATCAATGAGATAGTATTCGTTTCTGAGGTTTTTATATCTTGGTTTTGATGCATCATTTTATAAAGCGTTAATTGGGAGACTGAAACTACAAACGTTTTCAAATTTATTTATTTATTAAATTAACGTGTTGCTCACATCCTTGCGCTTACAAACCACACCGACTATTTAACGTCATCAGGCGAAGACAGAGAAAGGTTAAGTTGAGTGAACATTATAACAGTGAACCTAAACTAACTGCCTCCACCTGATTACGGCAAACAGCTAGAAACCGGTAGTGGAGTGTAAGTGCGAGGGATGTGAGAAGCACAGCCCAAATAAACACGATCCAGAAAACAACCACTGAGCTGGCAGCACTTGTGGCATAAAGACGTCGAGCATCGAGTACTCACTAATGCTGTGAACCCTGCCTAGAGATTGTCACTCCCGAATCGGACTGTTTATTCATTGACTCCAGTGAAACGGTTTCCACTGAATAGGCGAAGGATGGTGACTGGGACCTAAATGCTAGCTTGCTAGCTAGTAAAGCCATTAAGGCGGTACAAAAAAACATATTTTAAACCTTCACTATGCAAAGAAATTTGAGTGCAATCGGTTAGAGTAGTTTTTGGGTAACGTTTCATTTCTGACAGAGAAGCTTCGTCCGACCAAGGGTGATAGTCAGGACAGGGAACATGATTAAGTAGTGGTCAACCCACCACCACTGATTTGACCTTACCGCTAAACAGCCTACATGGCGTCACGTCTCGTGGGAATGGCCAGGATCAGTGTTCGATTTGCCTACTAGTGTGTATCCACGTCAATCTAACACAAGTGAACACGGTCAAGGTCAGTTGACACAGCGGCCCACATGCGTAAAAGTACAACACTAACGGGGCTAAGGTTAAACTGTTTTTGAAGAAAAACAAAAATCTGATTAACTAGTAGGTATAAGGTGAATAACAACTATTTCACTTCGCATCAGTGCCGAGCGCCAGAATACACGATCGGTCCCAAACATATTCCAATCGATTGCTTAAACCTTCACTGTTTTTCGGATGAAGAAAAGGCTACAAAAGTCCACCTCGATGAAAAATCCGGATTTCCATCAGGAAGTTTGTACTGTGAATGCCTGCGATGAAGCGGTTGTCCAAAAGTATCATTCTTGCTGTACCACTTATTCCCGTGCTGTCTCTAAAGCGAAGAAATAATTGCATCAAGGGCAACAGCTAGTTTCACATTCTTAACTGCCAAGACGTATATCTCAGCGTACTCCTATTTGAATGTGGGTCCTCGGAGCGATAATATTAATGGTCACCATTGATATGTCGCGAAATATGGTTACTACGATTTGTTAACATTATAATCCATCACTCGATAAATAAATGAATTCGGAAAAGAAATAACCGCAAATTGCTTCTTACCCCTTGAGAACAGTGACGATGCATAGATAGTCTTGTTGGATTCATGTAAGGAACGAGAGCTCCGTCTTGCGGAATATCGATGCTCAAAGTAGTATTGAACAACGGCAAGATATCTGTGTTTGTGGCAGAAACGGGGAACATGTAGAGGTCCCATGAGACATTGAAAATGCATTACATGAGTAACCTTGATTTATTAGTGGATCATTATATGGAACTTTAAAAGATTAGAACGATTAAAGAGTGTCGATGTGAGCCTTATTTCGATAAATTGTATTAGTGTAGCTGCTCGAGAAAGATAAGAAAATGATAGCTCATTTGATATAATAACTAACAAAGAGCTAATGCGTCTGTAAAAGTCAATTCATACAAGCTACGTCTACGACATTAATGAACGATTATGGCGTGTTTTTTCTCTCGAAATCAATGGTGTGATTCCTGTGTTCGTGAACGCTTGCTTCAGATTTTCTCGTTTATCTTGCTCAAATTTTGACCCAAAGAAACGATGAGCACGTGTTTGTTAATGTCTCCCCCGTAATATGAAAATACTGATAAAAATGCAAATACGTAATCATTGCGCATTCACCATGCTTCCTTTTTCCATTTTTTAGTGGTAACAGATTTGGGGTTCCATCAACGGTGATGTGCTGTATACTCACATTGCGGCTTCTACAAGCAACCGTGAAGTACGACTGAACAAACGAGCGTAGAAGTTGCGATTCTAGCTCAGAGAACTTGGTTGACCAGCTCTATTCTTTATTACATTCTTATAATCTCCACGAGGCACGCGTTTGTTTCCTTAACCCTTAACGGTCGATTGGGTCAAATTCGGTACACAAAATTTAAAGTTTTATGATAGGATAAATTAGACAGATCACTTCCATATGCCGGGAGTATCGGATTCGGCACACGTTCTGCTCTCGTTTGATACGCGTTTGAGACGGCTGAGCCATGCGGCGCGGCAGTTGTCGACAAACTTCGGAAGTGATGTGACGCTTCTAAAATAATTCAGGCAGTTAAGGGTTATGGGTTTTGAGACGTATTCAAAATTCTGAAAGAGCAACTATGTCTGAAAATGTAATTTTAGACACATTAGACTGGGTGTCTACGCCTGAACTAAAACTTGAATTGAGTGAACAACTTTAACCCAAATAGACA
>JACCGJ010003544.1:7500-10964 GCA_013407085.1 Atriophallophorus winterbourni
AATGGTCTAAAAGCAGTTAGCTTAACAATAACCATAGGATGGAGTTATGAGGTATATACAATAAAAAAGAGGAACAAGGAAACTCCTGTTGTGTAAATCGTATCAAAATGTGGGTTTTCTCTCAAGTATTTGTCCAAATTAGCCTTAAAAATATCCAGGTTGGCTGAGTGTGTAACAGTGGAAGCGAGGGTGTTCCATGTAAAACTTACACGTACAGCATACGAATATCTTCGACAGTTCAGTCTTGAAGTGGAAATGAGCACTGTAAGTTCATGTTTCCGACTGGCACGGGGTGGCGAGCGTGTGAAAAGTTTGGACAAGGGATGGTTAGGGACGTGCATAATGTTATACATCAGTATGAGGTCACCTCTTTGTCGATGACAGCGAAAGTCGAAAAGATTGAGACTCCTCAAACGTTCTTCACATTAGCAGCTAGTCCGGATACAAGCTCTGTGGTTCGGTGGTAAATACGCTGCAGAAGATTGATGTCTTTCTGAATCCAGGGTGACCAAGCCTGAACAGCGTACTCGACGTTGCTTTACATTTCTTTAAAAAAAACAATCCAATTAATATTATCATGACTCTTATTTATTTGGCCTATTTTCACGTGTATGTTGTCAAAAAATTCCCACCCTTCAAAGCTTGTCCGGTCTGATTTTATCGATTTCTAGATTCCCCGAGTGTGTTGCGCTATCTACTACGAATGCTCACCAATTTCGGTGATCCTTCTCTGCAGGAGTTTGCCTCGCGTTGTTGTCAGTCTTTAATGATGGCTACCTCTCCGGCTCTTCTCGGTACGTCAAATTGCACAAGATCCGCTCGTGTCTATTGTTATTGCTTTTTCCATTTATTCTTTAATACTTTAAGTTGGTAAAGCAGCAGTGATAGTACTACCGAGGTAAATGAAGCTATCAACCATTTCAAGATTGACACCACTCACTCAGTCAGTCCTCTCCGTGCCGGGTGGCACATGGGGCGAAGACAACCCCACGCCAGTTGTTCCGGTCTGCCGCTGCTTCCGTTGCCGTCTGCACCGTGAATCCTTGTGCATGTAGTTCGCGTTCCAACGTTCTGCGCCAAGTTTCCTTGGGCCGTGCCCTTTTTCGTTTACCTTGCGGAAGCCAGTGAATGGCTACCTTCGTATGCGAACTGGGATCCATCCTGCAGACATGACCGAACCATCTCCATCGTCGTCTTTTGATTACGGTAGATACCACCTCTAGACCAGTTTTCTCAGGAGCTCTTCAATCGAAATGGTGTGTGGCCAAAAAATCCGTAGAATCCTTCTCAAGCACTTAGTTTGAAACCCCACACACAGTTAGATTTGGAAAAGAGCCGCTCGGGTCGGGATAAATGTTTTACACTTGTTATTCTTGAATCTCATCATGCTCAGCGGTCCAAAGTTTGTTTGCGTTATATGAGGTGCATCTCCCGACACTCTTGAATATGGTACAATTAGCAAACGTCAAAGGATATTAATTTACATGGGAAACGAGTTTTGGTTCAAGAAGCAATCAAATAATGGCAGTATTAATTGGAGATGTAGTAAATAGTAAGATAGGGCGCCGAAGGCAGCACCAGATGTCATTTTACCTGACTTTGAAAGTGCAGCTATGGATGCATTTCGCTCAAACTTCCCATCCGCAAGAATAACTGGATGTTATTTTCATCTATGCCAAGCCATGCAACGAAAAATATGTGAACTAGAGATGAAAGCAGATTATGACGCAGACGATGATTGTTCGAGGTCGACGAGAAGACTTTGCACCAGCTATATTTCCACCTAAAACCTGGGGTTCATATCAAACAGAAGAAGTATGCTGAGACATGCGCCTGGACATCTCGAGCAATTCAGCGCTACTAAACTACGGAAAGATTGACGTTCTTAAAATCAATTGCTTATCTCTCCTTCTAAATAAATTCATTTGAACGTATTCTGCATTCTTCGGAAGTTGTCAAACTGAGGATTAAGTGACTGAAGATTAATTGACTAGGGATGAAGTGACTTGGTGATTAAGTGTCAGTAAACCTAGATCAGTAACCCACCCATCCGACAGAAGTTCAACTCCCTCGCCCACCAGACTAACGAATCTGTCCATGGCATACATGGCTAACGGGGGCCTCGCTTGTAAGTTTTCTAAACTAAGTGCAGTCTTTCATGCTGTGAATCCTGATATCGCTTGAGGACATGTGTGAGCCCCCGGACTGTCTCTGGCTGTAAGCATCTCATCAGTGATTGCGTAAACTTGTACGGTTGTTCAGTGGAGTGGTGAGCAAAGCGGGTTGTTATGTGTGTGAAAGCGAAATTCGCTGTCCTGCTGATGTCGTTATCGATATTTCATTGTCAAGGACGTATGGCTTGGCCGTTTACCTCTCGCCAATTCCTATTAACCATGAATCGATACGCGATAGAGATGGTGCGATAGTTTGTATCGTGACAATGCCCGTATCTGCAAAATATTAAAGCTATTTGAAATTTAGGCGAATCATTGTAATGTGTTGCTCACATCATCCACGACGAACCATGGTGTTCAAACGCAGAATCACAAAGTGATTCTTGGTCAAGCACTCAAGGCGCTTATGGATGACCAAAGTAATGTGTTGCTCACATCCCCCGCACTTACACACCACTACCGGTTTTTTGACTGTTTGCCGTCATCAGGTGGAGACAGTAAAATCAGGTTCAGTGAGCCTTGAAACAGTGGAAAAGTGGTAAACAAAGTTATGTTGGTATTCTGGTTTTGAAACAACAGTTTTGGCCTGATGAACGTCACACTACACAAAGTGAACAGGGAAAAAGAATAAGGTTAAGTAGTTGCACAAAATCTGATAGTCAATCTATCTATCTTTATATCAATCTATCCACCCACCGAACATTTCGGGCGAAAAAAATTACATTAATTGCAGATCTCAGATACTTACATCACCACCATTCTTTTGGATGTTGGATGTTGTTGAATTGCTATGCTCGCTTTCATCAAACTTCAGGTTTTATCTTAACCAAGATAATCGTGCGTTTTTTTCGTACAAGTGCACCCTTCTGGTGGACTGTTCTGTTTTGATACGAAGCTGTCTGATGTGATGTGAAGTGAAAGCACAAGCCTGATCCAGGGAAAGAGACTACACGTGGGCTGACATACTGTCAGGTTGTCCATGCCTAGGCAGATATGAGAAAGAAAATAGAAATGGTAGTGAGACCCAGCGTGTTTGAGCATGCAGCTCACTACCGTGGCCAATCAATTTACAACGATGTTAGCCGCACTGCACAGAAGTACTGCACAATTGCACATCCGTGCATCATCATCATCATCATCAAAGACAGCATTACACCGGTAGCACGTACCGAATGCTCAACTGCCATTGAACCATGAACAAGTACAATCCTAAAATGGCGAATGGTGGGACTTAAATAGCTACGGATTCTATAGAAGAGTAAGCAAAAACAAACTGGGTAGAGGTGCCTA
>JACCGJ010003545.1:0-19849 GCA_013407085.1 Atriophallophorus winterbourni
AAGTATTTTTTCCAAAGGAAAGCGTGGATATACAACTGTATCCAGAAATAACGCATCCTGTACCATTGGACAAAATAACCATTACCAAAGAAGTGGTGCTGGAAACTCTACTATCGTTGAATCCGAGAAAATCGCCTGGTTATGATAAAATTACACCAAATATACTCAAGCATTGTGCAAAATTTCGATGCGGACCACTGACTCAGTTATTCTGCGAATCGCTGTCCCGAAGTGTCATACCGACGAAATGGAAATCCGGTATGATCTCACCGATTTTCAAAGGCCCGCAAATTACAGGCCTGTCACCTTGTTGTCCGCCGTATCCAAGGTGCTCGAAAGGATCGTGGCGAACAATTTGAGCAAAAACCTTGAGAAAAATAAGCTATTTTGGGAGCGCAACACGGTTTTAGAAGGGTACACACCTGCCTTACTCACAATCTCCATTGCCTTGAGGAATGGACTCGAGCAGTAGATGTTGGGGATACCATCCATGTATATTACCTCGATATGTTGGAAGCATTTAACCGTTTAAACCACATTATTCTCTTACAGAAGCTGGAACGTTGTGGTATCACTGGCAGACTATTAGCCTGGTTGCAAGATAAATGACTGATCGGCTTGTTCAAGTCTTTGTGAACGGTGCTCTATCGAAGTCGGTAGCCGTGACAAGTGGAGTGCCTCAGGGATCCGTCCTCGGACCAATCCTTTTCGAACTTTATGCCAATGACAGACAATTCCCTGATTTATAAATACGTACATCAGACCCACGATGGAATATGCAGTTGAAGCATGGTCACAATGGCCTAAAAATATGTTGCGACTTTGCAACGCATATATCATCGAGCTACCAAACTTGTCACCGGACTCAGCCGAAACCATACAATGAGCGAATCAAAACGCTAAATTTATTCGATTATCCACGTCGTCGTCTCCCGGGTGATTTGATTTTGGTTTACAATATTTTGAATACCGCAAATCACCCTCTACATTACTTGTTTAATCTACGGGGCTCGCATAAGACAAGAGCTCACACATTTATTCTAACTGTCCCTCACTCGCGACTCAAATGCAGACGACATTTTTCGCCGTGCGAGTTTGTTTTACTTAGAACAATCTGCCAGATTATGTTGTAAACTCACCAAATCAGCAGATTTTTAAGAGAAGTCTTGATGCCTTTTCCACCCTAAACCCGTGCATCGAAGAAAACTATACATCTCACCACTATGTACCTACACTTGTCATCCCACCAATCGAAAACAATTTCTGCCCTCTGGATTATTAGCTGAATCCTCAACTGTTCATTAAGCAACCGAATCCATTTTTTTTATATATTATTCGCAATTCTCATATTGTTCTGCTGTTTTGTGTGAAGCTAAATGCTTTTCGGGCCATCAAAATTGAAATGAATTGAACCGACGACCACAGAATTTCGGCAACCGATTAGATTCAATATTGAAGAATTTATGGTCATAAAGCACATAACTTCACAATTGCCATATCATGGTAAATATTCGTTTATGCTAAATGAATGAAAATAATTATGTAATGTCAACTATAGTCCAGTTGAATATTTACCATGAGTCAATAGGCAGGTGTCGTTAAATCGTAGTGCAACAAATGAGTCTTTAAACTTCGAATGAAAGTTTCGACGCTGGGAGCGCTGGTTCGCGAAAATGCTGTTCATATGATTTCAGTAAAGTTTGTGTTATTCCGTCTGAAAATGGGATTTACTAAGGTTCATTCGAAACAAATGCCATTGTAAAAACGTTGAATTTATCTCGATTTCAGTCAACTGTTGCGTGACAGTTAATGGCGGTAATTGTTCAGTCGATCTAATGGTTAACGGACTAAATGCCCTAGCATAACACTGAGCGAGAGCATCAGCTGTTTCCTTTGCTGTGACTGGCAAACGGCATGGAAAAATGATGATTTTACGTTTAATTTTGTATCTCAAAAAGTATTCCAGATAATTATTTTAAATTAGGTGTGCTGTTTGTTTATATAAAGATGTATTACTGTTTTAAATTGTAAGTGATTTACTTGTAAAACAAAGGTTTGGTAAGTATTTTTATTTAAAAAAATGTTTCGAAAAATACACCTTCTTGCTCATCATAGTGTGGGCAATGAAAAAAGTTTAGTTTGAAAGCATTTATTAATTAATTAATTTTAGAGTGTATAGGGTGCAATAGGAGGCAAAAGTAGATTGTTCAACCGTGTTCGGGTAGTTGTGCATACGAGAAAATTATTCTTGTAAAGTTTTGTATAAGAAGAAGCACACTTACAACAAAAAACACTAACAATCAACAAATACCTTGAGAGATACACTGTTCAAAATACTTTTATTGCACTGCTTGGCAAATTTAAAATGGACATGCTTACTTTCATCAATTGATCTCAACTTTTTCTACAAAAATTGCAAAAGCAAAATGCACAGCGCTACTGAAAATCAACATTTGAGAAAAATGAGTTCGAAGTTTTAGATACAGTGTATCAGACAAAATAATGAGACAAAAACATATATGCTGTTGCAAACTGAAAATAAATAAAGTCCTTCTGTCTAGGGACAAAACTCAGACAATGTTTAGTTCTTAAGTAATTGCCTGGGTCATACAACCAGCCCTCATCACCCTCGTCTTTGCCCGCGCTCTTGGCGCCGATAATGTCAATTGCGTTCCGACGCCGCTTGGTCTGCTGGCTGCTCTTCATGGTGGCATCTCTCACTCTGCTGGTATGTGCCTTCACTCCAACGTCCTCTGGATGGTTCCCTACAGCCGAATCCAGTTCTTGCAGAACACTCAGCAGGGCAGAGGACCCTTTGTTAAAACTTTGAACGGCAACTGCAACAGCTGTGTCGACTGTTCGGACACATGCCCACCGTTCCTTAGGGAACTGCCTCCAAACCATGGAGTGGAAAGACCCGTTGTTTTGAGTCTTTCCACCCAAACACTGCTTCAGCAAGCTCCTGTCTGCGAGGTGTATATAGACGGGGCCAGTTGAAAACTGATTTTTCGGGAGAGGGTGGGGTGAGGCCGAGGGGAAACGTTGGCAGCCAGGTCGATTTGAAAGAAGCACCATGAATCCGCTCCTTTGGGACAGCGCAGATGGTGGGGCTCTTCTGTTGTGGAGGCAGTGTGGATGTACTTCGCCCACACTGCCTGCTCCATGTTTTCCAAGTTGTCCCGATTGTCCTCGATTGCCTTGCCTATGTAGTTAGTCAGTTTTTATTTATTTTATTATCAGTCAATTTGCCTGCTGCTTTAGCTGATTCTGCAAGATTTCTCATTGCAGTGCCCGTTCTTTTTGCTACATGGTTCGCACACTCGATTTTATCAACACGCGTATCGCCATTGTTTGCAGGAACGCAGACGGCAGCGCAAGATTTGGCATCTCCGTCTTCCAGCATGCTGGTGAACCTCCGCTGGTATTTCTCCAGCGAGCGGCCAAAAAGGGTCACCACAGCATGGGTCTCCATAGCAGCACTGCTGCATTGAATATTTTTTGGCAGTAGGGCTCATGTTTGCGTCACCATTGATCATATTCGGGGTCGTCAATCCTGGGGCCTATTTCGCATCCTTTGCAGAAGTTGTTGGAAACGACAAAGTCTAGCACTAATCCAGTGTGAATTTTAATCACACTTGCAATATCATCTTGAGAGCATCTACCTCTACGATGCCAGCTGCCATCAAATAAAACAGAAATGTCCAGCACTCCGTTTTCGTCCCGGACAGCGTTGCCTGATACAGCTAATGCCGTCCTCACAACAGCTGCAGCTTCTTGTAAATGGGCATCTGCAGCCCAGTTCGATCCCAAGGTCAGAGTCTTTTTATAGTGTTGCCAAGTCTTGTTGTACATTTATGGGGCCTTCAAATCGCATCACGCAGTGATCACGCGGCAAGCCGACTAATCCGCTCACTCGGAATGAAAAGCTAAAACTATGGGCCAATGAGAACGCTTTTCCACATGAAAAATGCTTTCGTTTTCGCGCCAATTGTGCTTTGTATATGAAAGTTTCCACGTGGAAAATAGGTAGCGTTTAAGGCAGTTTCTTGAAGTTCAAACTGGTATACAACATGGCGGTAGTTTCTTAGCGGAACTGCCCGTAACCATTTGTTGGAAGTTGTCGTTTTACGGGCCATCTGGCGACTTGAGAAAACATTTTTTCAAACCAGTCCTTCAAAAACTTCTTTATTTTTTGACAAAATAATTTATGGCACCGGATAAAATGGATATCAAAGTATCATTTTCTGATTAAAAAAATCAAAACACATTTCATGAAGAAAATACGATGCCGTTAGCCACTTTAATCGATGATAAACGTAAGTGCCTCTTAGTATTGGTTTATCGCCTCGTTTATTCATTATCTGGTGACACTGTTCTTCCTAATGCAATGCGTTTTCAATTGATGCGCACATAATCACATTCGCGTTGATTTCAATTCAAGGTTTCAAGGTAATTCAAGGTTTTTAATGGTCTAAAAAGCAACATGCTTAACAACAACCATAGGATGGTAACATTGAAATTTAAGTGTATAAACAAAAATGGATGTAGGTTAAGCAGTATATAAGTTTTCGGGAAACGAATAATTCAACAAAAATTCGTCTAATTTCGTTTTAAAGTCATGGAAGCTAGTGGAGTGAGCAACGGTTGAAGGTAAACTGTTCCAAATAAAACAGACACGGACAGACTAAAAATACCTTCTACAGTACAGGCGGGAATGGGGTAGGACCAGCACATATTCATGGGTCCGATAGTTTCTCGTATCCCATCGCGTGAACAAATCCTATAAGAGATGGTTCGGGGTATGGAATGTTTTGTAAAGTAAGATGTGGTCTCCTCTGATTCGTCGATATGGAAAGTCGAAGAGATTCAGTTGAGTTATCCTTTCTTTATATGGTTTGTTTCTGATGCTGAGAACCAGTATTTTTGAGCGGTGATACATCCGCTGCATAAATTCCATATCCTTCTTGAGCCAGGGAGAACACGACTACACACCGTATTCTATGACTGGTCTTAAGTATGTATTCATGATCCTTGGGAATATCATGGGCGAGAATTACCGAAATACCCGTTTGAGTAGATTTAGAACACGTGTTGCTTTTTTGAAGGCACTGTTCGTTTGAAGTGAGGTTTTCAAACTGAAGCATATCCAGACACCCAACTCTTGTTATTCGCTGCAATTTTTAAGGAGATATGAACCTATATGGCATGTGAACTCTATTCGATTCCCCACATTTATGAGCCTCCAATTTTTGAAGTAATGACGGCAGTTTGTTATTCAACGACCAGCTGTAAAGCGTATCAAGAACTTTTTTAATAGCAGACAGTTTTCTGGACTACGAATACTGCACCTTATCTTTATGTCGTCCGCAAATAACGAAATATTATATAGAACAATTTCCGATACTTCATTGACATAAACCAGAAAGAGGATAGGACCAAGGACTGAACCTTGGGGAACTCCGCTAGTTGCTGCTATTCGCTTTGATAATTCTTCATCAACAATCACCTGGGTAGTGCGATTTGCTGGGTAGTCATTTAGCTAATTCAACAACTTTTTAGAGATGCCAAGCCTTTCAAGCTTCTGCAGTAGTAGGGTATGGTCAACACGATCGAATGCTTTTCAAAGTTGTAATGGTCTGAAAAGCATTTAGCTTAACAATAACCATAGGATGGAGTTATGAGATATATACAATAAAAAAGAAGAAGAACAGGGAAACTCATGTAGTGTAAATCGTATCAAAATTTGGGTTGTCTCTCAAGTATTTGTCCAAACTAGCTTTAAAAATTTTCAGGTTGGCTGAGTGTGTAACAGTGAATGGGAGGGTGTTCCATGTGAAACTTACACGTACAGCATACGAATATCTTCGACAGTTCATTCTTGAAGTGGGAATAAGCACTGTAAGTTCATGTTTCCGACTGGCACGGGGTGGCGAGCGTGTGAAAAGTTTGAACAAGGGATGGTTAGGGACGTGCATAATATTGTACATCAGTATGAGGTCACCTTTTAGTCGACGACAGCGAAAGTCGAAAAGATTGAGACTCCTCAAACGTTCTTCATATGGTTTAGCAGCTAGTCCGGGTACAAGCTTTGTGGTTCGGTGGTAAATACGCTGCAGAAGATTGATGTCTTTCTGAAGCCAGGGTGACCAAGCCTGAACAGCGTATTCCATCGCTGGTCTCAGATAGGTGTTCATGATACGGGGCACCGACTGATTGGAGAATCTGCCGAAAATTCGTCTCAATAACGCCAATACTTGTGACGCCTTTTTGTATACCGCTTTGCACTGCAGTGAAGTCTTCAGACTTGAACTGGTCCAAACACCCAAATCCTTCTCTTCAGTTGTCCAGACGAGTTGGTGGGACCCAAGAGTGTAGTTGTAATTAACAGTCTTTCCAATGTTTAACGCCTTGCACTTTTGGAAGTTGAATGGTAGTTTGTTTCTCAAATACCAATCGTGCAATGTGTTTAGATCCTTCTGCAAAGTTTCACAGTCATCGTTTGTACGTATGCTTCTCCAAAGCTTTATATCGTCTGCAAATAACATAATCTTGCATTTAACACGCTCGGGAATGTCGTTTGCGTAGATCAAAAACAAAATCGGTCCGAGGACCGAACCCTGGGGCACTCCGCTCGTAATTTTGAATGGTTTCGATAAGGCGCCGTCAACTCTGACTTGGGCACTTTTGTCGCGTAAATAGTTTTCCAGCCAAGCAAGAAGTTTTCCTGATATCCCGTGCAATTCAAGTTTCTGGATTAAAATACTATGATTGACGCGGTCGAAAGCCTTTGACATGTCTAAAAAGCATGCGTGGATGGAGTAACCATTGTCCACACACTCAGTCCCGTCGTTTAAGGTGAGCAAGAGGTTAGATAGACATGAGTGATGTTTCCTGAAACCGTGCTGTTCAGTCGCAAGCAGTCTATTGTTTTCGAGGTGATGGGTGATCTTTTCCGCTACTAAACTAATGGGAACCAGGTTCATCATGTCACATATTCTGCTCCATTCGGCTGAATCGTGCTTTTTCCTGTCGTCGAACAGTGCATCATTTGTTTCAGGAACGTTAGTGCAAATTACGCTGAGACTATGGGTCTTCTTCATTAAACCACCAGCAGGTTGCACCGGTGCTAATCGATGAGGCGTCTCACTGTTGATTGTATTCGTTTTCCTCTTTACATTCACAGCAGATGCTGTCTCACGCGACTAAGTAACGGAGTCATCTCTATGGCTTTTTTGTTGTCGCATTGGATAACCACTAGTCACCGAAGATGCACCACTAACCAAAGTTGACTTTTGTTGTGTTTTATCGGCGTTTGCTCTATCGCTGATTAACGCTACGGGCGATGATGCATGCAAACCCTGTTCATTCGCGATTATAGCGATTTCAACTCGCTGTAGACTTTTCTCTAGAGCAGACATTCGTTTTTCAATTTTGTCTTCAAAATCTTTAGATTTCTCTAAATCGTGAGCTGATATTGTCCTACAAACGGTGTCTTTAGTGTGGTAGCGAACGGCTTCATTGGATTGTCTACAGTTAGTACAAACATAACAAACAGATGGATGTTTCTCGTCGTTCACAAGACGCACACAGTCATCAGTCAAATTGTTATCACATGACGCGTGTTGAGGGAACCCGCAAAAGTACATTTAACTGAAACACTATCAACGCTTACCGGGGTTAAACATGTGATGCAGAGGTCACACGGATCCCGTGTCGCGGTCACAGCTAGATCGATCGATTTGTTTGTTTGGGCGGTGGACCTCGTTACACGAGATATCTAAGTAGCAGGCGTGTATTGCTTGCACTTTACCGATTTTGTCCAATCATCTAGCGTTACCAGTAAATTAGACTAACAGGAATAATTACGTCTAAATCCATGCTGGTTCATCGAAAGAAACTGATTATTCTCGAAATGTTTCATTAGATCAAATCACTGCGATATACAAAGGAAAGAACCGATCTGATGTGTTTAACTACAGACCAGTCACGTTGTTGTCAGTGGTCTCTAAATTTCTCGAACGACTTGTAGCTGACAAACTCATTACACAAACAAAATAAGCTGATTTCCAACGCACAGCACGGATTCAGGACAAGATACTCCTGTCTCACCAATCTTCTCATAACTCTTGATAAATGGACTCGAGCCATGGACGATGGATGCCCTATCCATGATTGTTACTTAGACATGTCTAAAGCTTTTGACCGTGTTAACTACAGCACATTGCTACAAAAATGGGAGCAGCTTGGGGTATGCGGCAGACTATTGGCCTGGATAAAGGATTACTTGACTTGTAGAGTTATAAGGGTTAGAGTTGATGGGGAACTATCCAGCCCAGTAGAAGTTACAAGTGGCGTACCTCAAGGCTCAGTCTTGGGGCCAATACTCTTCCTCGTGTACGAGAACGACATACCCGAAATCGTACGCATCAAAATCATTTTATTTGCGGATGACATCAAAGTCTGGACTGTCATACGCACCATAGAAGATTGCCAAATTCTCCAAAAGATCTCGAAGCACTTCATAATTGGTCCTTGCGGAACTGCTTACGATTCAACATCCAAAAATGTAAAATGTTAAACTTCGGTAAATCATTCGAATTCACAAACTCTCTGGGATCTCAGCAACTTTCATGCGTTAGTGAAGAGAAAGACTGGGCGTGTGGATTAGTAGTAACTTGAAGTCTTTACGGCAGTGTTCTGTTGTATACAAAATGTCCTGCCAAGCTTAGCATTGCTAAAGAAGTATCTTTGGTCGTTTCTCAAAGCAGATACTCCCACGTATAATTATCACCTATATCAGACCAACAGTGGAGTATGCTCTTCAAGCATGGTCCCCATGGTATACCACCGCGCTACAAAACTGGTGACCGGGCTATACAACATGCCATACGAGGAGCGGATTGCAACTCAAAACCTCTTTGAATTTTAGTACCGTCTTCTCAGGGGTGACTTGATCCTGCTGTTCAACATTCTGCTGTGGATCACCCACTTGAACACCTGTTTCATCGGCAAGAACCACGTGGTAACAAATCGCATGGATACAAGTTAATTATTCCACACTCCAGATCAAATTGTCGAAGGTTTTTCTTTGCTGTCAGAGTTTGTTTTATATGGAACTCCCTGCCCCAACATATCATTTGCGAAACATGCCTGAACATGTTCAAGGCTGAACTTGAAAAGTATATTTTGACTAAATCCAACCCTGCACCTGAATACACGTGTTGACTTTCCATACGGATAAAACAATTGTGTTGATTTTATGCATTCCCTATATTTTTAATCTGTGGTTACCTTGAATTATTTGCTTTTGGGACCATTAAAACTTTGAATTATTTTGACTTTGAATTAGATCGTCAACAATGAGTCGATCAAGTAATTTTGAAATCACAGATAACAGAGTAACGGGTCGGTAATTAGAAACATCGGAGCGATTTCCACCTTTATAAATAGGAGAAATTATTCCGCGTTTCCAATCTGTAGGAATCACTCCACTTGTCAGTGTTTGCTCGAACAAGTATGTGAGTGGTTTGTATAGCAAACTCACACTTGCTCCAATGTAAGCGGGGTTATTCCGTCGGCCCCAGGAGACTTTCCGGTTTTAAATTAATTAAATAATGCTTAAATTAAATTAAATGCTTTTAAATTAATTAAATATTGCTTAAAGGATGCGTTTCAACGTGACATTTATTTTACTCATGGCAACCGTGGTTGAAATGGTTTGATTTGGGTTGTAAATTGCATGTTCTCTCGGGCTGAATACAGATGAATAAAACGTGGCCAAATCTTCAGCAGATTCTGATGCAGTTGTTGTTGGTCCAGGTGACGTGTTCACGGACGCAACTCCAGGTTTTACCTTAACTTGATCGTTAACCATGCGATACAGTATTTTGGGGTTTCGCTCCATCATGCGTGATATCACTTCTTGAAAGCACAACTTGTCTCGGATGACAAATTTGTTTAATTTGTTCCGCAGTAAACGGAACGCTTCCCAGGTCTCTGATAATGGGTTTTGCCGATGGTGTCACCAAGCAATTTTTCGTACCGTTAACCACTTACGAGTTCTGCTTCTTATTTTAAATTCAAGGTTTTTCTTGAGTTCCTAAGGAGAAAATAGGAGCTTAATGCTATTGAACTTTTGGGGTTAGATATTAGCCATATCAAAAACTCATGTACGTTGCTGGTTTCCAGTTAGCAATTAATTGTGTTTTTCAGAGCATCACTCAACGCTATAGTGTTGATCCGCCTAACTGTTTTACGGGCATCATTTGCTCTTACAGCGTCAAAAAGTTAGTCAAACTGGATGATGACGCGATCACTTAGTCCCAGTGGACTTTCGTAAGCAACGTTATTAATGTCGTGTTAATTACTTGTCAGAGCGAGATCCAAGAGTGAAGGTAAATCGGTTCCGCGGTATCATGTATTACATGCTATGCGGTTATAAAGAGGAATATTGTCAAACAACTCACTGAATGCGCGCTCGAGGGAGTGTTTTGGTCAAATGGTTCTGCTCTGCAGATTCGGTAAATTGAAGTCACCCGTAATTAAAAATCCACAAGTGGATCTGGAAGTAACCATGCAAATTTTGTCGAGTAGGGCAAGATTGCAAGTTTCATGTACCGATACTTGCAACACACATTACAGTTGACGATTTATTCCAAATCTTTCTTCTAAACTCTTACTTGCTCCGTACATGTTCACAGATTAAATGTCGCATACATGCTGATATTCCGTGGTGGGAGAGAAGCGGTAATTTAAACAATGGTAAAAATGTCACCAACTCGGTTTTGTTCTTCTTGGTGTTCCCGAACACACTAACACTGCTTCGGGAAGTGAAATACAGCAACGCGATTACACAAAGTGGCTCTACGTTGCCAACAGCAACGGAGCTCACGAGTCAGTCGTGGTGGACAAATTTAGAATACCTCGGTCACCATACTATAAAGGCGACTTGCCCAAACCTCTGAAAATAATATTTTTAACGAAAGGTATGATGGAATCCATTAGAGCCAACTGGGAACCAAATAATAGGACTCCCCCGAAGGACGTCAGAATGAGTGACCACAAAATTTCTACGCTGAAACCGCCTAATGAACAACGGGTTCTACAAAAGGACGAGATTCCGATTAGAAATACTGTGGCAATCCCGAAAAACGACCAACGTCCGACTCTCGAAGGGTCGGACAAATAGTCGTGCTTATAGCTCCATCACTGTATACGAAAACCACAATCAATTGACTATATACAAACGCACAATGCATGGTAAACAAACAAGCTGAACTGAAGGATCTCTGCAATCAGCACTCACTCGACGTCAGAGCAATAACCGAGACATGGTTCCAACCTCACGTGAGCGATCGTGAGGTCTCTATTCCAAACATGACCTAGTTTTGGAGAGACAGCTTAAGAACAGGTGGTGGAGTATTTGTTTACCATTACGAACTTTTTTACAGTACAGTAGATACAGACACTGGACTCAATCTGGAAGACAGTATATGGTGCAACTTGAAGCTCGAATCAGGCGACAGTTTCATCGTCGGTGTAGTTTACCGTTCACAATCATCATTGGATGCGCATAACGAAATTCTCTTGAAAGCAATGCAGTACGCCGGAAAACAGCGCAATTCGCAATTGCTGATTATGAGAGACTTCAATCTGCCTCATCTATATAACCGAGTAAATCATCCATCCCGATCAATAGACTACAAATTTGAAGAACTGTTCGTTTACATCCCCTTGTATAATCATGTTTTCGAATATACACGACAACGAACTTTGCTACAGACATCGGATCTACACCTAGTTTTAACCTCTGATGCCACGGCCGTTGAAGATGTTCTCTATCACCCTCCGCTGGGTCGAAGCGACCACCTCGTTCTGCTCTTTTAATACGTGTGCAACGCCAGTAGAATTGTAAAGCAAACAAAACGAAATAGAAAAGTGGATTTCATTGGTTTGATGGAAACAATGGTAGCTTTCGATGAACATAATATAAATTTCAGTGATCCGGTCTCGCATTGCACAGCCCTGACAGATTTCATCATCAAAATGATACATTTCAATTCTGAATATGTCCCGAAACATAATAGCAAAGAACGACGCCTCAGAATTCGCAGTAGGATTAGAAAATGGTTGTATGTATGAGAGCACAAGCCTGATCCAGGCAAAGTGCCGCACAGTTAGAGACTGCACATGGGCTAAGATACTGTCAGGTTGCCCAAGCCTAGATAGATATGAGGAAGAAAACAGAACGGGAAAAAGTAGTGAGACTCCAGCTTGTATCAGCATGCGGCTCACTACCTCTGGCCAATTAATTTAGCACGGTGTTAGCCGCACAGCACAAAGTACTGCACGATTGCACATCCGTGCAAATGGTTGACAAAGCGAAATTTGGCATGGGCTATTCACAGGGTTGCCAGAACTGATTCGACGTGGGCAAACTTTCGCGAATTCCGGAATCAAGTCACAAATCTCCTCCGAGAGGACAAAAAATATGACCAGCTTCAGCTGGCTGTAAGAATGCAGCGAAATCCCAAACTGCTTTATCGAACTGTTAACAACGCTACGAAGATGAAACCCGGAGTATTTCCGATCATGACAGATAACGGACTAACTGATTCTGTGCTGGAAACCGCTAACGCTCTAGCCAGTTTTATTCACGAGTTTTCACCCCAAAGGATGAATTACAACGGTCAGAATTGTCAGCAACAATTGTGCCGAAGACTATAAGCGATGTATGCATCAGTTTGGAAATAGTGCAGCACCACCTACGTAAGTTGAATATCAACAAGTCCCCGGAAGCTGACGGAATCACACCTGCAATCCTAAAGTTATGTGGCAGTCAATTGTGCGAACCACTTTGTGATTTATTTAATCACTCCCTGAGGGAGGGTGTTGTACCTAATGACTGGAAGAGAGGAATCATAACACCCATCTACAAAGGTGGAACTCGTTCTGACCCAGCAAATTACCGCCCTGCTACACTCCTTCCAGTGATCTCAAAAGTTAGGGAGCGAATTGTGTGCGAAAGAATTGTGAGTCATCTCGACGCCCAAAACTTGTTGTCCAGAGAGCAACATGGATTTAGGAAGTCTCGTTCTTGTTTGACTAACCTACTGGAGACAGTGCATGACTGGACGCAGGCGGTGGATAATGGTGGTTGCGTGCATGCGTGTTACTTGGACATATCAAAGGCGTTTGATCGCGTGGACCATTCTATACTCCTGAGCAAGCTGCACGATGTTGATATTGATGGGTGCCTTCTTACCTGGCTGAGAAGTTACCTTCTTGATCGCAAGGCAACTGTACGTATCGATGGTGTGATGTCTGGGGAAATCGAAGCCACTAGATTCAAGAATTTATGGTATAAAAAAGCTCGTAGCTGTACAACACCACAGGATATTCGTATAAGGACAATAAATATATATACAAAATAAATTGAGTCATTAGGAAAATCGACAGTTTTGTAGTTACAAAAATGTCATGTATTGTCGCTGTCGGGTGCCTCCGCAAACAACCATATGAGAATCGACTTGAACATCTAAATTTATATACTGCTTCGCAGAAGGGTTAGATTCGATCTAATCCTAACTTGTATGTATGAAAGCACAAGCCTGATCCAGGCAAAGTGCCGTACAGTCAGAGACTGCACGTGGGCTAAGATACTGTCAGGTTGCCCAGGCCTAGACAGAATAATGAAATCAAAGGCGCACCCTCTGAGGCATCTATTTCGCCTCCGGTCAAGCTATGCCACACGTACTCACCCATTGGCATGTGATATTCCACATTCCCACCGGAACTGCCGTCGGTTCTTCTATTCGGTGCGCGTTTGTTTCTTATGGAACTCCCTACCGTCAGATGTTGTCCAATCATCTAGTGAAAGGATTTTCAGGAACAAATTGGATATATTTATGCGTAGTAATCCCACCCTACATCCCGTTTATATAACATGATCTTTTTCCAAACGAATAATTTTTTCATCATACAGCGACAACACATGACATTTTTGTAACTACAAAACTGTCGATCTTCCTAATGACTCAATTTATTTTGTATATATATTTATTGTCCTTATACGAATATCCTGTGGTGTTGTACAGCTACGAGCTTTTTTATACCATAAATTCTTGAATCTTGAATCTAGTGGCTTCGATTTCCCCCAGACATCACACCATCGATACGTACAGTTGCTTTGCGATCAAAAAGGTAACTTCTCAGCCAGGCAAGAAGGCACCCATTGATGCCAACATCGTGCAGCTTGCGCAGGAGTTTAGAATGGTCCACGCGATCAAACGCCTTTGATATGTCCAAGTAACACGCATGCACGCAACCACCATTATCCACCGCCTGCGTCCAGTCATCCAGTGTCTCCAGTAGTTTAGTCAAGCAAGAACGAGACTTCCTAAATCCATGTTGCTCTCTGGACAACAAGTTTTGGGCTTCGAGATGACTCACAATTCTTTCGCACACAATTCGTTCCATAATTTTTGAGATCACTGGAAGGAGTGTAACAAGGCGGTAATTTGCTGGGTCAGAACGAGTTCCACCTTTGTAGATGGGTGTTATGATTCCTCTCTTCCAGTCATTAGGTACAACACCCTCCCTCAAGGAGTGATTAAATAAATCACAAAATGGTTCGCACAGTTGACTGCCGCATAACTTTAGGATTGCAGGTGTGATTCCGTCAGCTCCCGGGGACTTGTTGATATTCAACTTGCGTAGGTGGTGCTGCACTATTTCCGAACTGATGCATATATCGCATATCGTCTCCGGCACAATTGTTGCTGACAATTCTGATGGTTGTAGGTCGATTCAAATATTGCCGGTAACCTCTCGCGAGACACTGAGATAAATGAATAGGTTGGCAGAGCAAATATCCTCTTGTCCTTTTTCAACTACAGTGACTAGCGAAACCGATAATAAGCACTTGGCATAGGGTTCGCAGCGGCCTGACAAGGGATGCAATTTATTTACCATATAATTCTGTATTTGCGTGCAGTTCCACCACAAACCCCACGAGAAGTTTTTTGCTGCTTGCAGTTTTCAAGTAAGAACAGTACGATCAGGGTCCGAATCTCTGGAATGGATAACAAAGTTTGAAATTTTAAGCCACTGTTAGAAATGGACTTGTTCGACCACATACGTGCATGTGTTAAACTCATGGGCTAGAACAAAATTATCTGCAATAGCATGCATTTCCAATACACATCCCGTGATGCTTGCACTCATCAAATAGGGACAGTAAAAACAGGATCCGCATTTCCCTGAAACAGCCATTACCTGATGAGTGCAAACTGCACAAAACCGGTCGTGGAGCGTGTGTGGTATAAACACATGCAAATACGGATATTTTGTTCAAGTCCGTTGGTTTAATAAACTTACATGTGGGCACAGCTGGGTAGTACCAGCCTTATTTACCAGAGTTTTGCACTGTCTAGTGTCTACGCGTGAAATCTAACACTATCGACAAGCCTAATGCTGAAAACATTGAAGACCATTTGAATAATGAAACTACAGCTGGATCAGAAAGTCTAAAATACAATCATAACGCCTGGATAAAAATAGAATGCATAATAAACGCGCTAATCATAGACAGCATCGTATCATTATTACCGGTAACGGGTAACTAAAATCAGTTCTCTATATTATCTGGGCTTTTTCAACCTACTAGAAAGTGTAGCACGTTGCTCGGCTTCATGATAGCGGTTTCCTCCTTTCAGTCATATAGCAACCAACTGTTGAAACCAGAACAGTCGATAAACCTAACGATAAATTATCACACCTAAGTGAATTAGAAATTGATTTTCAAAGGGCCAACTAGTAGAAACGCAAGAATTAAATGCATACACTGCATAATTTTTCTGAAGCATGAGTATAACAAGAAAGCTGGCAAAATATACTGAAACAATGGGTGATCATCTCTTAAAAATCAGAACAGCGCCCGTTTTTTTCCCAGTCACCGTAGCGGGTGGGTTCAGGGCCAGTAGGTCCGTCGATCTCTCCAGTTATCGGATTGATGTGATGAACATTAAGTTCTGTTCTGTTCGCGTGATCAACAACGGGAACATCATTTGTAACTTGGTTTGCATTTTTATCTAAAAATGAAATGACTGAGAACATACCAATGGATGCACCAATGTGCTTTGAAAAATATTGTCTCAATATACATAAACCGAATCGCGAATAGAACAAATTGTGCTGTAACATTATCACCCTGAAATAAATGAGAAGCGTAGTAAACTTGCTGGGATAAAGCTGGGTCGAATTGAAGTGGAATTCGAATGACAAAAAAGAAATACTAAGTGATACATTATAGGGATGACATTCTAGGAAGTTTGATAGATGTAATTAAATGGAATATCCAGGTGACTAACATACCATCCTTAATTAAAATAGCAAGAATCAACTGGCTGTGCAATGACCGATAAGCATTACCGAAATACACATTTACACCCATAAGCCGAACAGTAAAGTATAATTGTTTATAGTAGCCACGAACCAAAATTATGAGCATCAATGTTACACGTCGATGTCTGCCATATTCGTGGAATAAAAGTAACTATATAAATGACAAGATTTTAAGCTAACGCGTTTATAATGAAAGAGTAAAAATCCAAAGTGGTAAGACGGCACACTCGAACAATCAAGTAAATGAGTAGATCAAAATGACAGGTTAGTTGGATATTACTTAAAACAAGGTTTTATTGTTCCACCAAAGCGTTATTGTGTTCTTCTAGTCTTACATCAAAATTATTTTATTGATAGACGAAAGAGGGTGAAGTCATTTGGAGTCGCATAACTCAAACGAAGGCATAATTGTACGGAATCACAAGTATGGTTTCAAGCTAAGTGCCACACGGCCTGAGATTAAACGCGGGCTGAGATACTGTCAGGTATCCGTGGTCTAGAGAGATCTGAGAAAAACGAGAAAATAGTAGTGAGACCCCACCCACTTCGCGAGTGCAGCCAAGTACTGTTAGATAATCGAGTATCAAGTAGATAATCAAATCATGGTCTGACACGCGCAACACAGAAGTACTGCACATTTGTACATCGTGCTCTGTTCAGCATTGGCAAAACCGTAAAACAGAATACCACCAGTAACATGTTGCAAGTGAAAATTCATTCGAGCCTCAATGCAATCAACGCATGTCCGTGTTTCCAGCAAGAGCGGGTTAACGTGACGGCAGTATCAGTTGAAGTCAGATTCTGCAGATAAATATTATATGAAATACGAAAGGTAAACCAGAAACAGGTCGAGTTTCGTGGTCGTTGTCGCTCATTGGATATGCGTTTCCGTAACCCGAGATTAGAACTTGATTCTGACTGTTTCTTCAACCCATTTGTTGAAAACGAGAAATTCTCAGTTAAACTTTGAAATTTAGCTACACGCGGGTACTAAGTGAAGTCCCGTAGTAGGTGCAGTAAAACAACGATGACTGTTTGGAATAATTTGCAATAATACATTAACAGTGTGATGATTGCATGTATGTATGATATACGGAAGCACGAGCCTGGATCCAGGCAAAATGTCAAACAGTCAGAGACTGCGCGTGTGGGCTGAGAAACCGTCAGGTTGGCCAGACATAGATAGATATGAGAAAATGACAATGTGTTAACCATACAGCTCACTATTTTTGGCACATTACATTAGCACGGTGTTACCTGTGCAGTCATGAAATATTACGCAATTGCACATCTGCGTGATGATTAATTTTCAGTTAAGGTCAGATGCCACAAATAAGTAGCACATGAAGTTCTAAATACAAGTCTGAGGTACACAACCGGTTTCATAGTTGTCACCACTCATCACACATGCATATCTTTGATGCAAGCCTTTGCTCATATGGAACGCGCGAGTTCAACTTCTGCCGAATGATAAGGCTACTGATTTATGGTATGTGGATGTCATCACACTTCTGATTGCTGAACCTCGTGTAATGCAATGAGCCAGAGACCAGCTGGCACTGTATGTACTTTGCGCCTAACAAGCGTAAAACAGTTATCCCTCAGTATCAGTTCGTGAATACACATCGTTCTCTCCTAAAACTGTGATGACAATCCCCAATTGGTTGATATCTTCGGTTACCTCAACCACTGTGTTGAAGGGGAAGGGGCAGACATGACAAAACTGGGTAGATCGATCGACTTTGAGCGACGCGATCAGGTTATATTATTGAGAAACGACTTTAAATGATGACCATGAGTACGAATGGAGGGATCAAGCACAACCATTCCTTTACAAAGATGCGTTTCTTCTATCAAAATTCTGTACGTCAATATTAAATTCCTCGGATCATTAACATAGAGCACATGTCTGAAGTCAAACATAGTGCCAAGCAACACGAAATAGATAAAGCATCTGGTCTGCTCGTCTGTTTTGGCAGTTTTACTGCATGCAATTTTGTGATTGTTTTTATAGAATATGATAAAATGATATAGGATGAAAAATTATGACGCACATGATAGACTTTGACTTCTGTTTGCAGCCATATCGCATAATATTTTCAGCCAACTATTAGGTAGATCCCTTAGGCCCCACCCAGGTAAACGAATACGTCTACTGAGCCTAAAGCTGCGGCAGGTTTCTTGATCCCAGTGCACCACATTATGGGCTGGCAATCCGGTTGTTTCTCCCAGTGTTTACCAGACTGAATAGAATGCGATATGGTATGCGATGAGGAATTCTTAAAATATATCCGAAACCTCACAAACGAATAAAGCCTCAAAAAAGCCTCAAAAAACTGGCAAGCATTAACATCTCTCTCAGCCCGTGACCCCTTGGTCCTAACACCCCTTTGTAGATATCTATATTTGTACTGCGAGGGTGCCATCGAATGCGATCTACCCTACACAGACGAGTATCAAAAACAGAAATCACAAGGATATCTTCCGCCCAGATAGACCAGGATTCACCGACATAGATGAGTGTAGCTCGCATAAGTGCGTTGTAAACTCGTGTAATGCAGGTAAGGAAACACAACAAACAAGTAGAACGAAAAGATTGAGAGATATAGCGCTTTTCTCGTCTACAATCAGAGTAGGACAGCTGAAATGGAAAAGAGCTATACAGTTTCAATATAACAAGAATGCACGTAGGTACAGTAAGTATTGTTCAACAGTATAATGTAGATGCACGACATTGTGCCCGGCTGAAGAAAAAAACTAGCACTGATTGATGGTCTTCGCGGTTACGCAAACAGTACGGGGGGAACGTGTTTCTGCTGTTGCAAGAGGTTCAAATTATTGAATTGTTCAAAAGGAGTTTAAAATTGGTTACTTGGTTGATTGCTGATTTTAATTCGGTTTAAGGATCCGTGTCGAGAATTCACGGGTGCGATTTCTGTATCACTATCCTGTAGTCCCTCACTTGGTAGTAGTAACGCAACGACACCGTTTAGTCCTCGACACAACAGCCAGCAGAAATACAACTGTCGAGGTGAACAAAGCTATCGAGCAATTCAAGATTGACATCACAGAGATAGATTTGGAAGTATGTATATGTACGTATGAAATCACAGGCTTAATCCAGGCAAAGTGCCACACTGTCAAAGACTGTACGTGGGCTCCATCGTATTGAGACTGAACCTTAACGTCGTGCGACGGTTTGTGTACCTCCATGACCCATTGAGCTATGTTGAGTGGTGCTCTCTGTGTACCTTCAGAAACACTCATACCAGGAAGGCCAATGGATAGAGGTCAGACGAAGACGGTCTCAAATCAAACCGGTGCGTTGTAGGTCAGGCTTTTTAGTCAAAGACTTCGATCGAGAACCCTAACTGTTCTCCTGACTATGCATGGGCGGCTTGGAAGTATCCCAGCCCAAAAACAATAGTGAGAATAACTACAAAGC
>JACCGJ010003546.1:0-44616 GCA_013407085.1 Atriophallophorus winterbourni
CTCACATCAACCGAAATTACACTCCACTACCGGTTTCTGGCTGTTCGAACGTCATTTATCTTCTTTACAGAGGTTTCGAGGGAAATCGATCAAGCAATGAACACGTGACCTCCGTGTAAGATACCCATTGGATGATTGCGTCCTTGAGATCAACTCGTCCAACGTGAATCGCGTTCACCCACGAATCCCACAACATAAAGGAGGAAGCCTATTCGTCAAACGCAAAAACATCCATCTTATATATAGGCAAATCACCACACCGCTAGTCTGTCGTGAAAGGAATCATAGCGGGTGGATATTTTGATCTGATTTATCGCTCGTACCAACCGGTTCAGTTCAACTTTCATCAACTGCGCTTCTGTAATAGTCGCTGCCAAATTGCATATCGTTCGATAGTGGCTGGTGCTGTCTATTTCTCATCCTTCCGAAGAGGTGGTCACCAATTGATCAAAACGCGTTTGCTACGCACTTGACAATTGATTTCGTGCAACCGATGGTATGGGATGCGATGAAGCACAAGCCGAACCATGCAAAGGCCGTACAGTCAGAGACTGCACGTGGGCGATATTACTTTCATGTTGCCCAGGCCTAGACAAATATGAGAAATAGAGATTAAAGATGGTAGTAAGGCTCCAGCGTGTTTTAGTGTGCAGCTCACTATCGGTGGCCAATCAATTTAGCAAGGTGTTAGCCGCACAGCACAGAAGTACTGTACGATTGCACATCCGCGCAAATCGATACCATTCAGGTTCTAACTAATTTAGCCGAGCTTGAGTAATTGGATATCTCATAGGATGCCGTTGGTCGAACCGTTCTGATGCGATACTTCCATAACCCGGAGTATACCGCGGGTTCATGATTGCTTCTTGCTCCTGTGTTGTGTCGAACGATGGTGCTCTGTATATAAACAAAAAGCTTGTGACTAAAACGCATCGCTAATGAACTGCAAACGTCCACATAATGATATACACTGACCCCGATACGAATAATTGATGCTGTCTCAGAGAGAATACCGTGTCCACGGTAGATATTCCTTTGTGGAAGAAACTGTGAGAAAAAAACTACCTAGGACATTCAGCCGAGAAATTTTTCGGAAGAATGGCAGTCATATTTATCACCCATTTTCTTCTTGGCAAATATCAAATGTTGTCGGACAGACTTGTCCTGCCAACGTTAAAGAAGTAACCAACAAAATAGCTGTTTTGAAGATGATCTAGAATACGAGATAATCGCAAGTGGAATACTGTTGTTGTCTGAAGATTTTGGCCGCGCGAATTGGTCTACTGTTCTATTGAGATACTGAAGATTAGGCGAAATATGGATACGTACAATGGTTGACAAACGCCTAACAGCTTCAAGGGCAAGAGTAGACATAACAGAATCGGTCGGCCCATCTTTGTTTTTGTTAAATCCACAGTTGTGTTATTACCAGATAAATACTTGATGGGAGCTATGTTAAGCTGACCGGAGCAAATCGCCCCATGACAGTTACCAGCATCAGCAGTTTTTAGACCATGTAGACAAACTTCAGTTTAAGTCCCTAGTGTACGTTGCCTAGCAGTCTGCTTGATATTATTCTTACCTGCTTCAAGGAGACACGCGATTTTATCGGTTGCCGGTCATTTATAACTTAAATAATGCTGATGGTTTACCGATCAGGACATAAGTCGTTAGGGAAGCTTTGGATTCAGGGCTCGTCGAATTTTAGACGGAAAAAATAAAAAGGGGCCTCGCGTATACATGTTTTGAATGACTCCTCGTTTTTAGAGGCTTAACAGGTTTGCTTCACTTTGCTGACCTCGGTTTTGCAAGCTTGCTAAACACACATACGACCTCGGCTAACTCGTCCATTTATCGTGGTGAATCCTGGTTCACTAAATCTTGTTTTACACGCAACAATCAGCCGCGTTTCTCACAGCCTGTGCTCTCATAGCATCCTATGAGATCTTCATTTGACCACATGCTTGAGAACAAGTTTTGTGGACGCTGAGTCTGTTTTTCGGAGGTCGTGGCCCAACCAGTACAGTTTTGGCCGTTGGATTTGAAAAGAAAGCAAGAGTATTCGGTTACATCCCGTCAGAACGGCAGTGTTAGATACCTCGTCAGTATATCAGACTTTTACTTTTGTGCGACAATCTCCTTCCGGAGGATGAGTCAGCTTCCATGAAGATTCTTGGGAATTGGGGTACAAAGCGGCGTCCCCAGCACCACTCGGCGTTTGTTCGAGTCAGCTTCTCTAGCCTTTGCACAACCACGTGCGACCTGCAAGGCAGCAGGGAGTTGCCAGAAAGAGATGGTATGCATCAACTGACCGCCTACCAGACTGTGTTTCAGATTTTTCCTCAGGGTTTTTTCTGGAAGCCTTTCCCGCGATCGGGTATCCCGCAAGGCAGCGGAGGTTCAATAACCTGGAGCAGAGTCTCGTGGTGCACACCACCTCTTTCTGTATATATGCATATATTTATCAGACGCCTAGGATTATCCAAAGGCGCCAATAGTTGAACACTTTTGAAGGTTATACATCCTGTGACCTCAGCTGCCACGTCTCACATCTATAAAATTGTATCGGGTGGATCGGTGCCTGATGGAAATGTTTCACATTTTGGCAATAATGAATACTTGCAAACTGTGAGTAGACACATTCATAAAATTAGTATAACCATTTACAAAAGGCCCGAAATTGAAAATCGAAAACGCGTCATAAATGGAATCTATATTTCAAGAAAAATGTTTTGGAAATCACAATGAAACTAGTTTGGCCTGGTTGGATAAAGGGAATTGAAAGAGAGACAGAGGAGGGAGCGTTGTAATCCATCTTCGTGACTGCAAACAATGGAAGTTGAGAGGAATGTACAATGTGTGTGTTACGCAAAATAAACATATCGCAACGTTTTGGTAGAGTGATTGAAGGTTGGGGTCATCTTAGGATTCCTGAAAGGATCAATCAGCACTAGACAAACTGGCGATAGTGGTCCAATGTCCAGGATGATGTGTACTTCAGAATGATAAATGATCCTACACTGGACAACAAGAAACAGGAACGCTACGAAGTGAATTGAGAGTATCGGCTTCCCGCAAAGAAGGCACTCCACACGAGTTAAAATGTTTCCAAACGACTATAGTGGCAACCAATCTGGAAATGTATTTAAAGAATTCCAGCATCGATTTCATTATGTCAAGTTACATTACATTGCGGTTCAGACGCCTGTGTAACCTTGAATACCTTGCTGTCGAATCATGCATTTAATCACTCGTAATTTTATTTACTCAACCACATTTACACAAAAATGGTAAAAGTAAGTAAATTTATAAACGTCATGCATTTGAGCATTGGCAACAACGCGATAATATTTCAGTTTCGCAAGCTTACAAGTTGAGTGTACTGATCACGTGATTTGAGCAGATTGACAATTCATTGGCATGTGCGAAATTGATTCGCAACTGAGTGTAGTATAGGCTTATTCCCGGAATGCCGATACACAGTGCCCCTAGAGTGAGTGATCAGGAGAAAGTTATTCTTAACTCGTTGGGCAAATAAAAACAATGTTTTGTAATTATTCCGCGGAAACCTTAGTACCGCAGTGCAGTTCTCCCAAAATTTGACTTTTGGAATTCAACTCACCATAAATCAGTTCTTTTTAGATTTGCACATTCTTAGTTCAGTACACATGACACACAGGTTTCGAGGTTGTTACGGCATGAGCTTTAAATTTTGAAAATGCTACAATTGTGTGCGTCTCATATAGCCTCACCCAACCAAGTCCAGGCCTTTGCATGTATGCGTGGAACCTGCGTGATCAGGCGAATAATCTTCTACTGATAGTCGAATTGGCGAAAGCGGCTGACTGGTTGATCAAAACCAGTTTCCTTCGAAAAAGTGGAAATCGGAAAGGAAAACCTTTATATCAACCATTAATTAATTCGTGTTTACAACATATCAAGGAATAAGATTAATCTTAGTGGCTTCCGCAGATAGGTATCTACATTTGTCATGATTTTATAGCTGATGCCTCTTTGATACAACTGTCTGGAACATTGTATGCAATATTACTATGTTTTTCCACGTGTGTTGGGGAATTGGTTCTCAATTTTGTGACGATTCATCAATAACAGTCCTTTGATATATTCACACGCGTGATCATAACGATCAATAGAATAAGCGCTGGACTCGAGTTTCGAACTTAATGGAGCTAATCTGCATCATATATAATCAGCATAGAGGTGGATTTAAAAATATCCTTGACCAGAACGGTTTCAGCCATATGCGTTATTTTATGGGCTTCTATCTTCCGTTTGATTTATCACAATTAGACTTTCGTTCAGAATTATTAAGGTGTTATTTTGAAGGAAACGAATTCCTAAATAACTCCCCGAAGAGTGGAAATGCCTTTTTCATTAGCAAGTGTATGGCTTCGCCGTTCGTTGGGATGTACGTCGCTGGTTTTGGAGGACTTAGACACGTTTTGACAGCTTTGAACGCGTTGACTGACCACGTTCTCTGGAATAACTTCTAAGGACATACCCGTCCAAAATTGGTTAACGATTGCCATGTTTTTTTGAAGTTTGGATTGATTTGTGGGGGCGCTCAGGAAAGATTCCTAGTTATGAGGTAGGGGAACTTCAATCGTTTTTAGTCCTCTGTGTTTGCCACATGGTATACACAAGCTAGATTTCTCGCAAACCATATAAATTGACGATGACCATGGGCTATCATAGGAACTTAGCAGTTCGAATTTTGCTTCGGTGGCTATAATGCTAGACTCGGTGTATTGAAAAAAGTTGTATTAGAGTATGCAGCGATTTACGTTGATGCCGTGTGTCCTCTGATACATACAAAAGCCGTTAGTACTCACGTGAAATAACCTACGTGTATTATGTCTTGACGGCGTTTTAGGTGACTTGTTAAGGGATTCGGGTTGGCACTCTGGATTGTCGTTTTCGGTGACTCGAACGTCATTCCAAGCGTGTGACACGAGATACCAATGAAGTTTACAGGTTGACATGGCGGCTAAATGAACGTTTGCGTTTTTCGGAAAGCTCGTTAAGACGTTTTCAGCAGAGGGCACTAGCCTTTTGAGCAACGTTTTCGTACATTGCGCAGAGACCATAGTTTTACCGATAGCCGGCAGACACTTCATCCACAAGTTTCAGAAGTGCATCAGTGATGACGTTATGGTCAGCTAATTATCTCATATGGCTCAACAGCTGTGAGGGCTTCTGTTCACCTAACTTTGCAGCCTGTAGCAGTTTCTGCAGCCGTGCTCTATCATATATGCAGAAGCGGTTCATATCTTAAGGAGCGTCGAGTTGTTTTGGGTAGAGCACGCAAATTCGATGAAAATGTAGACTATCACTGTACCAAATCGTATGCCGTGAGAGTTAATTCGGAAATTTACGAATGCGAGTCATATTATTTACGGATTCACCTGTTTGTCTTAGAAACCTGATGTGCTATGCGTATAAATTTTATCGCGTCGGTCTCAAAAATCTGTAGTGGAAAGACGTTAGCAAAGCTTGTTATTATATGTATATACTGAGAGCATAATAGCATGTGAGGAAAATACGCGTGCATAAAACCTGTAAACGTATACAGACTTATTCCTTTGATGCTTCGCGTTGCGTTAAAACTAACGACGGTTATATTTCTGTCGTCTTATTTTCTAACTCGTATTGCGGATGTGATATGCATCGAGAATTGTAGAAATCGCGCTTAATATCGCAGCAGATTTACACACAAAAATAGAATCGTTAAACGCATTCATTGAACGTTACATTTGAAAAATTTCATTATCATTCAATCGGGAAGCCCAACGGTGTTGCTCAAATGAAGCTATCAAACAATGACCAAAACTTACATTTTTGTGCTGACCTGAATCAGGTTTTTGAGAAAAAACAATCAATAAATCATCAATATGTCTCTTTTATGATTAGGTGTGGTGTGTTGGTTGAATACAGAAAGTTTTGTTGGCACACCATTCTAAGTTCATCTGACTGCTTTTTCAAACACTATTAATATCGACGATAAGCATAATGGAGCTTGAACATTTTCGGTAAATGAGTTGTTGGCTCATCTGATTATTTTCTCAGCGTTCTCAGTTTACTTGCTAGTAATTTCGGGGTCAAATGCCCAATCGCTGTCGGTCTATTACCCATCTTGTAAAACACCTCAAAATCAATGGCGCTCTACACATTGTCGACTGTGTCGTTCAGAAAATCTTTAATAATAGTTGCATCGTAATCGAATATGAACTAATTCTCTCGATGCAGTGCAACTCCTACATTGGCTCTGGCGACAAAATGTGTGACAAAAAATGGGAAAAACTGGAATTGCCGTTAACCTAACGTTCCGATTATTTCGCTTATATGTACCATTCAGAAGGATGATGGCAGTCCAAATGCACGGTATACAGTTTCAATGTGTTCGATTCTCCGCAACAAACTTGGGTACAAAAACTGGTTCATGAATCCAAAGTGCAGCGAGCAATTTCACATAAATGTTAATCACGTGCTCAAAAGCTCGCCCGATTTTATTCAGTTACTGGTATACAGCGTTTATTTTGTTCGCAATAATCATAGAGCTCCGTGAGGAGGTAATAACCACACTGCTAAGTATTAAACTATACCAAATCCGCGCCGCCTGTCAGCAAGTCGTCAATGTGCACAACTGCGCTACAAATGTTTCGGAACCGTGTATGAATGGATCGTCTGGCAAAGAAACGCTACGGACGCGCCTACATCATATTGGGTTCGTAATGAGACAATGGATAACGGGCGATCCCTGCTAGCTACACGTTCACCACATGTGAGAAGGCTCCGGGGGCACGTTCATTCTACGTGAGACATTATTCGGCTCAATTTGGGTCAGTCTTTCATGTACTTTCCCACTGTGAACACCGTCTATCAACCCATGCAGAGCAAGTGTATTCGCTGATTTCGGATTGACCGGATGCTATGATACCATGTTCCAGCCTGGGATGACTTAGCACCGCTTTGCTTATTCGAATGCTAATTCTTGATCATAATTCTCCTCTGACCAGACGTCTTCGTGGGGGGCTGCGTAAGATTTTACCAATTCTTCGGTTCACTCGTGATACGTGATGATCTTCGGTTAATTGTACAATTTTCTTCATTGTCTTGTGCGTCTTATTCTGACTTCGTGCGACGTTAATTTAGAAGCCGGTCTACTACAACACATCAATTCCACGTTTTTGAAGTAATCACACGTTTGTAATTATTATCCATAATAAAACACCGGACTTGAGTTTTAGCTCATTAGTAGTACATATTCTGTGCTGCATTCGAAATATAATACCCTGACCCTCACAATTGTAGTCATATGAATAAGGACATGTGCAACTGCCCACCGTTCCTCCTATCGTAATTAGGCTTTACTGAATCTTGTTCTAGACTTGAGCATTTCAGTAGCTGGTTCTGCCCGACCAGCATTGAAGGAGCCAGCAAAATCTGTCGTGGTCGCTTAACCGTTCTTATGATGATATCGAGTCTTCACATCGGATGCAGTATAGGCCAACAAAACTAATTTGATTGGCACAGGTCTTTTTCGACTGTGTTGGAGAACTCGCTCTTTAAGTTTTAGCACATCAATTATACGTCCCTTGAACTATACACAAGTTTGAACACCATTATCTGTAACGGAATAACTGTATTTGAATCTCGCTATTTTTGGAGCTCTTCATGAATGTATATCCCCTGCGCAGGTTGGAGTATAAATCTCGAACATCACTAACGTTGTCGCAAGCGATACGACCTGAGCTACCGTCCACCGTTTGACCGATCGCAAACTAGCGTACATGAATGGTTATCGAGATTGGCACATTTGAGTAGATTTGTCAGCTCAACCAGTCGTGGAATAGCTAACAACATCTGTTTTTTTGCAAAGCCGATATGATCTACATGTCGCGTCATCACATCGGATGCAGTTTTAGCTAACACCGCATAATATGTTTGCCACCGTTGGTTTTCGGGTGTGTTGGGGATCATGTTCTTCAATTGTTGACACCTAATCGGTAGCAATTGCTTTTTTAATATGTACAAGTTTGATCACGACAGTGCTAATGTTTGCGCCGAAGTGGTGTTTCGCTCTCATTTGAGCTAATCAGAAGTTCACAGCTCGTGCCTCGGTTATGAATTAAAAACCCGACCGTCAGAATTTTACTCCAATGCCTTGCAACACGAGCTACTGTCCACCGTTAAGACGACAGCAATTAGTCCTTCGTTAATCTTTTTCGAAGAATGCGGAAGAATGTTCCGGAGCAACCACCAGTGTTCGTGGACGGTCAACCGCTCAGTGAAGTTACAGATACAGTCTACCTTTGGAGCAAACTGACTGTAAATGGTGACTCTGAAGATGAGGTCAGGAGAAATATCGGGAAGGCGAACCAAGCATTCTGCATGCAGAATTCCATTTGGAAATCCTTCGCTCTCAGCATTAACACGAAGATCAGACTCTTCAAGAGCAACGTTCTGAGTGTGTTGCTGTATGCATCTTAATGCTGGAAGACGACCGCTGCCATTGAGCGCAGAATGAATGTGTTCACACTAAGTGCTTGACGAGGATTCTACTGATTTTATGGCCACACACTATTTTGAATGGAGAGATCCTGCAAAAAACTGGTCTGAAGGTGGTATATACCACATTCAAAAGACGATGGTGGAGATGGTTCGGTTGTGTCTGCAGGATGGATCGCGAACTACATGCACAAGGATTCACGGTGCAGACCGGAACCAATGGCGTGGGGTTGTCTTCGACTCATGTGCCACCCGACACGCAGAGGACTGAGTGAGAGTGAGTGAGTAATCTTTCTCGAGTCTAGGAAATTTGAGTTAGCGGTTTCTGCACGACCAGCAATGAAGGAACCGAGCAACATCTGGCGTAGTAACTCAACCGATTGTATCATAATACCAGGGCTTCACATCGGAATCAGTGTTGGCAGACACCAAGAATTTGATGCCCACGGGTCTTTTTCCCGGGTTTTGGAGAAATCATTCTTCATTTCGTTGAAAACTCATCAATTATAAATCCTTTGAAATATGCAGACGTTTGAACGCCATTAGCAATAATAGAATAACTGGACTTGAGTGTTGCTACTTTTTGAAATCTTCCTCAATTTATAAGCTTCGCATTATGTTGAAGTTGAAATCACAAACATCTCATTTGTTGTTTTTACGACCTAATTTACTGTACACTTTTGGACCGATCTTTGCCTACTGTTCATGAAGCGTGTAGCTTTGTCTACCAGAAGAGTTGTGTATGAGCTACCATCACCAGTTCAGTGTATGCTAACACCGATTAATTTGATGGGAAATTTTGTTTTTCGCGTAATTATGAGAACATTTTCTTCATTTTCTGACAAATAATCGATAAAAATTAGCTTGAAATATTCACACATTTGGTCCTCGCCTATCATATTGTTGGCACGGGGTCGAGGCCGGCAGACACTTCATCCACAAGTTTCAGAAGTGCATCAGTGATGACGTTATGGTCAGCTAATTTTCTCATATGGCTCAACAGCTGTGAGGGCTTCTGTTCACCTAACTTTGCAGCCTGTAGCAGTTTCTGCAGCCGTGCTCTATCATGTTGCAGAAGCGTTTCATATCTTAAGGAGCGTCGAGTTGTTTTGGGTATAGCACGCAAATTCGATGAAAATGTAGACTATCACTGTACCAAATCGTATGCCTTGAGAGTTAATTCGGAAATTTAGGAATTGAGTCAAACCACTTTTCAAAGTGGGAAGATCTAAATTGTGGCAGAGTAATGTTACCAAACTCGATAGAGCCTCCGTCCTTTGACAAAATGTGAAATTTAAATTACTGAATAAATGTGATTTTCGAAAATGGTGAACGAGGTGAGGAAACTATAAATTCTCCAAACTCACAATTCTATGGAAAACGTCATAAAAAGCGGGCTCGCCATTTTTGTGGTGGTATTTACTGTATATAACCCAAAATATTATTTCCGGATTCACCAGTTTGGCTTAGAAACCTGATGTGCTAGGCGTATAAATTTTATCGCGTCGGTCTCAAAAATCTGTAGTGGAAAGACGTTAGCAAAGCTTGTTATTCTATGTATATACTGAGAGTAAATTAGCATGTGAGGAAAATACGCGTGCATAAAACCTGTAAACGTATACAGACTTATTGCTTATTCGCGTTGCGTTAAAACTGTTCAAAGTGATTCAAAGTAAGTCAAAGTTGTAATGGTCTAAAAAGCATTTAGCTTAGCAATAACCATAGGATGGAGTTATGAGGTATATACAATAAAAAAGAAGAACAGGAAAACTCATGTAGTGTAAATCGTATCAAAGTTTGGGTTGTCTCTCAAGTGTTTGTCCAAATTAGCTTTAAAAATATCCAGGTTGCCAGATTTCCATTCCGCGGGAACGATACTATTTTCGAGCGAAATTTGGAATAACGTGCTGAGTGGACCACACAATGAGGATGCGCATCGTTTGCGGATAAAAGGAGTGATTCCATCTGCTCCTGGTGACTTTGCGGTATTCAAACGAAGAAATCTGAGCATGACACACTCATTGTTTATTGAGATTTCATTCAGTATTTCATCGGAAAAGTCGATCGAATGAGGCGTAAGATGCACTGATTCCTTGGGGCTAAAAACTTTGCAGTAGTAACCTGCAAGATCTTCGGTAGCCTCGAACGCAGTCGTAGTTAGACCATTTGGTGTGCGTAGTGCTGAGATTCCTGGCTTAATTTTCGATGCACGTCCGTAGTGTCTGGTTTCCAGTCAGAAATCGTTCGAAGAGCATTGTGAAGACTTCCAATATCCAGTTGTATTTTTGTTTTGTTGATGTCGTTCGTTCTCTCAGCTTGACAAACATAATCGAATAAGAGGACCAGGTGGTCGCTACAACCCAATGGATTTTCGTAGCCGAGATTTTCCTCATTCGTTAGTATTAGATCTAGGACGGATGGCATGTTACCATCTCTATATCTAGTGTTATCAATTACGTGGTTATACAACGGAATATCGAAGATCAGTTCTTGAAACGCATCGTCGAGCGAATTCGTTGAAAGAGCATTTTTCTTCATCAAGTTTGGAAGGTTGAAGTCTCCCATAAACAGGAGTGGCGTTTGAAATCTGGCAGCCAGAAGTCGAATTTTCTGGGGTAGCTCAACATTGTGCGCATCACTTGCGCTTGGAGCCCGATAAATCACGCCAACAATGCAATCATCTCCAGTAGTCAGCTTAATTGAGCATCACAGAGTATCCTGTACACGTAGGTCAATATCGTCAATTTCTCTGCAGGATAACTGTTGGTTGTAGTAAAGTGCTACGCCACCGCCGCGTCCCGCACGGTCTTGACGGAGAAGACACATTCCTTTCAATGCCAATTCATTGTCTGATAAATGAGGTTCAAACCATGTTTCGGTAATTGCAACTAAGTCCGGTGAGTGCTGTGTACATACGGTATCAAGCTCCTGTATTTTGTTTCTCAGACACTGCGCGTTTGTATAGACACTTAATCGTTTTATGGGTTAACAATGATGGACAATGTGAAAGACTAGTTTTAGTTCCAAGTTGTCGTATGTTTGGCAAAGATTGAGGGTTAGTATGCATAAATTCAATCCGGTTCACAGTATACAGCTGAGGCGTTGAAGTCGTTTCTACTTTTCCGACTCGGCATGAGTCGGACACAGATCGTTTTTTGGAGAGCTAATTGAAATGACTTGACTTGGGCTTGTGAGTGGTATACTGTCTGCAGGATCTAGTTTATTTGTTTTCGGAGCACTCATTCTGACACCACTTGGTAGCTTGCGACTGTTTTAAGTCCATTGTGCTCGAATTAAATCAGCCATATTGCTAGTCAGGAAGGTGATTTTAACCGGTCGGGGTCCATCCCCTTTGTATTTGAAGGACTTGGGTATCCTGAACGTATCTATTGCGACAGTGTCGTTTACATCGATAGTTTCGGATATAAACTTCCATTGTTGTCTATCGTGTTTTTCTGTTTGATTAGGTGCTAGATTTTCAGCACACTCAGGAACACCAAGCAGTACTAAACTTCTTAAACTTCTTGCTGATGCCGGATCGGAGGCTTTTGATTTTCGTTCCCACCATGGGAGATCAGCGAAAATACGGATTTTTGAGCCAGCAACACTCCTTAATGAGTCTAATAGTATGTTTTCCAGGTCGTTTTCGTTCTCCAATATAACCTTGAGTAATCTCGGATCACCCTGGTGGGGTGATTTCGGGTGTCGACTCGAAGGATCAGCGAAAACCCTTAGGTTCAAAACCAAAAGTCATCGTGCAAAACACTCCCAAAGTGGACACTATAGGTATTCAATCTAAGGTAGTTGAAACGTCCAGCAACCAGCGAAAGCGCCAAACACAGAGTGTACATTCAGTCCATGGACTAAGTGTGATTTGCACCAACGTAAAGGAAACGAGTGCCACCTTACTAGGGGACAGGCTAAAGCACGATAAAGAAGAATGGAAAAGGTTGTGCAACAACATGGACTTGGAGCCAGTTGAACCTCTATCATTGATACGACTAAGCCGTAAACCTACTTCTTCAAATATGGACCAGCCAAGATTGCTTAGAATCACGGTTCGCTCTGAAAGGGATCTTGAAAACATCTTACTATCCGCATTTCTCCTGCGTAAGGAGCATTCAGAGACCACTGCAAGGATCTTTGCTGATGTGCCCTGGTGGGAAAGGGCCCGAAAGGACCAGCAACAAAACCAAACGAAACAGAGGGATGATCGAAGTATAATCCTTTTGGGAGTTCCAGAAGCTGATGAAGCAACTGATAAAGCGGTGCAGCGCAAACACGATCAGTTACAATGGAGATTCCTCAGTGATATACTTGGTTTGCATGATGTAGCTGTGACGGACACGTTCCGCATCCCCAAATCTACGAATTATAAGGGCATCGGTCCTAAGCCCCTTAAAATAACGTTCTTGCGTAATGATATGTTGAACACGGTCAAAACTCGTTGGGAAAATGGCCGCAGAATAATTCCGCGAGAAATTAGACCAGGTGCATCGAAACACCATATTGGAAAGATAGATGCACCACTAAGTTCAATAGAAACACTACCAAGTCAATCAGTTGTTGACGTGCCAGAATCAATTCCAGCCGATACGATAGATCACTGTGTTCCAACAGTACAACCCCAAAACGATCAAGCATCCCTGCAAGCAAAAAACCTTCAGTTGCCGACTCTGGAGGAGTCGGTCTAACATATATTCTGCACTCCACGAGCCTTCTTCCCCACACCCCATCCTTGTTCAGAAAAACAACTATGAAATGCATCTACACCAACGCACAATGTCTCGGAAACAAAATCGGTGAACTGCGTGCAGTTTTTTTTGAGATGTTCACCAGACATCATCGCCGTAACGGAAACGTGGCTGCACACTCAGCAAACAAATAGTGAACTTGAATTACCAGGAATGTCACTTATTCGTCATGACCGTGAAACCAGAGGAGGAGGAGTAGCTTTGTATTATAGCCAAAACCTTCTGTGCCGTGAGATTACGGATCCAGACATCGTGTTACTGGATACACTCTGGTGCTCAATCCGACTAGCTAACGGCGAAGACTGTGTTTTGGGAGTAGTATATCGCCCACCGTCTGCACAGGAAACTTACAATCTGGCCCTACTGGATAAAATTCGCATGGTTACTTCCAGATACACTTGTGGATTTTTGATTATGGGTGACTTCAATTTACCGAATCTGCAGAGCAGCACCATTTACCCAGAACACTCCCTCGAGCGCGCATTCAGTGAGTTGTTTGACGATATTCCTCTTTATAACCACATTACATGTAATACCCGATACCGCGGAAACGATTTACCCTCACTCTTAGATCTCGTTCTGACAAGCAATGAACATGACATTGATAACGTTGCTTACGAAAGTCCACTGGGACTAAGTGATCACGTCGTCATCCAGTTTGACTATCTGTTTGAAGCTGTAAGAACAAATGATGCCCGTAAAAGAGTTAGGCGGATCAACACTATGGCGTTGAGTGATGCTCTGAAAAACACGTTTAACTGCCAACCGGAAACCAGCAACGTACATGACTTTTGGATATGGCTAATATCTAATCTCAAAAGCTCAATCGAAGTGAGCTCCGAATTTGTCCTCAGGAACTCAAGAAAAAACTTTGAATTTAAATTAAGAAGCCGAACTCGTAAGTGGTTAACGGTACGCAACATTGCTTGGCGACACCATCGGCAAAACCCATCATCCGAGACCTGGGAAACATTCCGTTTACTGCGGAACAAAGTAAACAAATTTGTCATCCAAGACAAGTTGTGCTTCCAAGAAGTGATATCAAGCATGATGGAGCGAAACCCCAAAATACTATATCGTATGGTTAACGATCAAGCTAAGGTGAAACCTGGAGTAGCGTCCGTGAACACATCAGCTGGACCAACAACAACTGCAGCAGAAACTGCTGATGCTTTAGCCACGTTTTATTCATCGGTATTCAACCCGATAGAACATGCAATAAACAGCCCAAATCCAACACTCTCAAACACGGTCGCCCTAAGTGAAATAAGTGTCACTGAGAAACGTGTCCTCCAAGGTTTATTTAATCTTAAAACCGGAAAGTCTCCTGGGGCCGACGGAATAACACCGAAAATATTGAAGCAATTTGCGAGTTTGGTATACAAACCACTCACTTATCTGTTCGAGCAAACACTGGCAAGTGGAGTGATTCCTACAGATTGGAAACGAGGAATAATTTCTCCAATTTACAAAGGTGGAAATCGCTCCGATGTTTCCAATTACCGACCCGTTACTCTGTTACCAGTGATTTCAAAATTACTTGAGCGACTCATTGTTGACGATCTAATGAAACACTTCGAGAATAATCAGTTGCTTTCGAGGAACCAGCATGGATTCAGACGAAATTATTCCTGTTTGTCTAATTTACTGGTAACGCTAGATGATTGGACAAAATCGGTAGATAAAGGACAAGCAATACACGCGTGCTACTTGGATATTTCAAAAGCATTCGATCGTGTTGACCATTCCCTACTACTGCAGAAGCTTGAAAGGCTTGGTATCACTGGAAAGTTGCTGAATTGGCTAAATGACTACCTAACAAATCGCACTAACCAGGTACGTGTTGATGGTGCATTATCCAAACCAATTGCAGCAACTAGCGGAGTTCCCCAAGGCTCAGTCCTTGGTCCGATCCTCTTTCTGGTTTATGTCAATGAAATACCGGAAATTGTTCGATGTAACATTTCGTTATTTGCGGACGACATAAAGATTTGGCGCAGCATTCGTAGTCCAGAAGACTGTCTGCTATTACAAAAGGATCTTGATACGCTTCACAGCTGGTCGTTGGAGAACAAACTGCCGTTTAACTTCAACAAATGCAGGATCATGAATGTGGGGAATCGAGTAGAGTTCACATATCACATAGGTTCGCATGTCCTTGAAAATTGCAGTGAAGAAAAAGATTTGGGTGTCTGGATATGCTCCAGTTTAAAAACATCACTTCAAACTAACAGTGCCTTTAAAAAAGCAACACGTGTTCTAAATCTACTCAAACGTGTATTTGGGAAATTTTCGCCCAAGATATTCCCAAGGATCATGAATACATACTTGAGACCAGTCATGGAATACGGTGTGCAGTCATGGTCTCCGTGGCTCAAGAGGGATGTGGAACTTATGCAGCGAATCTATCACCGCTCAACGAAACTAGTTCTCAGCATCCGAAACAAACCATATAAAGAAAGGATAGCTCAACTGAATCTGTTTGATTTTCCCTATCGACGAATCAGAGGAGACCTGATCTTACTTTACAAAACATTCCATACCCCGAACCATCCCTTACAGGATTTATTCACGCGAAGGGATACGAGGAATTATCGGACCCATGAATATGTGCTGGTCGTACCCCATTCCCGCCTGAACTGTAGAAGGTATTTTTACTCTGTCCGTGTCTGTTTTACTTGGAACAGTTTACCTTCAACCGTTGCTCACGCCACTAACTTGCATGACTTTAAAACGAAATTAGACGAATTTTTATTGCATTATTCGTTTCCAGAACACTTATATACTGTTTAATCTATGTTCTTATATTGTTTATACACTTAAATTTCAATTTTTACCATCCTATGGTTGTTGTTAAGCTTGTTGCTTTTTAGACCATTAAAAACCTTGAATTACCTTGTATAAACGAACTATAGCTGAGGGTTTAATGGGAACCAGGTTCATCATGTCACAGAGTCTGCTCCATTCGGCTAAATCGTGCTTTTTCCTGTCGTCGAACAGTGCATAATTTGTTTCAGGAACGTTAGAGCAAATTACGCTGAGACTATGGGTCTTCTTCATTAAACCACCAGCGGGTTGCACCGGTGCTGGTCGTTGAGGTGTCTCACTGTTGACTGTATTCGTTTTCCTCTTTACATTCACAGCAGATGCTGTCTTACGCGACTTAGTAACGAAATCATCTCTATGGCTCCTTTGTTGTCGCATTGGATCACCACTAATCACCGAAGATGCACCACTAACCAAAGTTGACTTTTATGGTGTTTTATCGGCGTTGGCTCTATCGCTGATTTCCGCTACGGGCGATGATGCATGAAAACCTGTTCATTCGCGATTATAGCAATTTCAACTCGCTGTAGACTTTGCTCTAGAGCAGACATTCGTTTTTCGATTTTGTCTTCAAAGTCTTTAGATTTCTCTAAATCGAGAACTGATATTGTCCTACAAACGGTGTCTTTAGTGTTGTGGCGAACGCCTTCATTCGATTGTCTACAGTTAATACAAACAAAACAAACAGATAGATGTTTCTCGTCGTTCACAAGACGTACACAGTCATCAGTCAAATTGTTCTCACATGACGCGTGTTGACGGAACCCGCAAAAAGTACATTTAACTGAAACGCTATCACCGCTTACGGGGGTTAGACATGTGATGCAGAGGTCACACGGATCCCGTGTCGCGGTCACAGCAAGATCGATCGAATTGTTTGTGTGGGCGGTGGACCTCGTTACACGATCGCACATGATCGTGGGCTGCGTGGGCTTGCCGGTTGATCGATAACTGGTGTTTTGCGAGTTGAGTGAGCTGCCAGTGGCTACTGGCGTGGTTTCGGCATTGAACAAGAAATCCGCAATAACTCGTTGATTACAGAAGATAAAATATGGAGCAAGGTTGTCATCGTTTCCGTAGCAATGTAGCTACCAACCCTCCTCCTTTCTCAGACGGGCTTGGGACCGTCCTTGGCGGAGTTATTGCGTTAAAACTAACGATGGATATATTTCTGTCGTCTTATTTTCTAACTCGTATTGCGGATGTGATATGCATCGAGAATTGTAGAAATCGCGCTTAATATCGCAGTAGATTTACACACAAAAATAGAATCGTTAAACGCATTCATTAAACGTTACATTTGAAAAATTCCATTATCATTCAACCGGAAAGCCCAACGGTGTTGCTCTAATGAAGCTATCAAACAATGACCAAAACTTACATTTTTGTGCTGACCTGAATCAGGTTTTTGAGAAAAAAACAATCAATAAATCATAAATATATCTCTTTTATGATTAGGTGTGGTGTGTTGGTTGAATACAGAAAGTTTTGTTGGCACACCATTCTAAGTTCATCTGACTGCTTTTTCAAACACTATTAATATCGACGATAAGCATAATGGAGCTTGAACATTTTCGGTAAAAGAGTTGTTGGCTCATCTGATTATTTTCTTAGCGTTCTCAGTTTACTTGCTGGTAGTTTCGGGGTCAAATGCCCAATCGCTGTCGGTCTATTACCCATCTTGTAAAACACCTCAAAATCAATGGCGCTCTACACATTGTCGACTGTGTCGTTCAGAAAACCTTTAATAATAGTTGCATCGTAATCGAATATGAACTGAGTCTTTCTATGCAGTGCAACTCCTACATTGGCTCTGGCGACACAGTGTGTGACAAAAAAATGGGAAAAACTGGAATTGCCGTTAACTTAACGTTCCGATTATTTCGCTTATATGTACCATTCATCTCCTGACAAATAATCAGTAAAAATTAGCTCGAAATATTCACAAATTTGGTCTTTGCGTATTATATTGTTGGCACGGGGTCGAGGTTAGCCTTATTTTGAGCTAATCAGAATTACATCCTTTCCCGCGGGCGAAATTTGAAACCGAAATAATCAGCATATTAATATCACGCTTTACGATGTGGGCTACTTTCCACCTTTTAACCGATCGCAATTAGACATTCCTGGATCTTTATCGAGACTAGCACTTTTTAATATATTTGTATGCCCGACCAGTCGTATAGGAGCCAGAGAAATCTATTGTGGTTGCAACCGATTCCATTGTGTCAGAGCTTGTGCTTGTAGCAGGTATGACCACCGAATACCCTAAAATGTTTCCCGCATGGCGTGCTTCTCAACTAGCCTGTGACAACCAAATTCATATTCTGACCAGCACAAAAGCTTACACTAGTCACACGGAACAGAACTCAGAACTCAGAAAATTGTATGGTAGAAAAAGCATTAAGCTTAACAATAACCATAGGATGACAGGTATATGGAACATATAAAAATATATAAAAAATATAAAATATCTCAAAAATCAATAGGGACATTCGCATACCGCATGGTTCGTCATAAACTCATCGAGTTTGGAAGCGAAAACCTCAACAGATTCTGATCGTGTGATTTCTTCAGGCAAATAGTTCCAAGTGAAACAAATTCTTACGGAGAAAAAATTACGACGTATATCCAATCGAGAATGCGGAATGCTTAAAGCCTTTGAATGTGTTCGTGTTCTAGTAAGGTCATTGGGCTTTAGCAAGTGTTTAAGGGGATGGTTTACAGAATGCAGGATTTTGAAGGTCAACATAAGGTCACTACGTATCCGCCGTTGGGTAAAATCTTGTAGGTTCAGTTTTAACATTCGCTCTGTGAAAGGCAAATTTCTGTACCGGGAGACCAACTTTGTAGCACGATGATAAATCCTGTCGAGTAGTTCGATATCCTTCCTCAGCCATGGTGCCCAGGCTTGGATGGAATATTCCATAACAGGACGTATATACGTGTTAATTACCCGGGGTAGGGTTTCGGGCGTAAAAATCCGGAATATCCTTTTGAGAAGACTCAAGATACGGCAAGCTTTATTGTACACCATCCGGCAATGCTGTCCAGGCTTCAGGTTAAACGAAACCCAGATACCCAGATCTTTTTCTGCTGTGGTCCAGACGAGATCTTGCGTGCCAAGCTGATACGTGTGGTGCAGAGATTTCCCAAGCTGCAGCATTTTATATTTCGCAGGGTTAAATGGTAACTCATTTAACTGGGACCAACGAAATAAGATGCTTAGATCCCGTTGTAATGCCATACAGTTATTAGCAGACCTGACACGTTTCCAAATTTTTATATCATGGACAAAAAAGAAACGAACACTACCCAAGGATGTTAGACTTAGCCCACCCAAACCAATGAGTGAGACACACTCGCGGCTGGGGGCGGTAGACGGTAGCGTTCCCACCAAAACGGAAGAAACCAATACATCAAAAAACGTAGTGGGTCCGGCTCAAACCGAGTCGGACCGAGTACATCATGGTCCGGCTCTCAGGGGGTCGGACATACAAACATCATCCGCATAGGCTCGCTACACACGAAAACCACTGTTAAATGCCTATACACAAATGCACAGTGCTTGCGGAACAAAATCGCCGAATTGTCTCACTTTAACGCTCAGTTTTCTGCTGACATCATTGCTGTTACGGAAACATGGTTTTACGATCAGGTGAACGATTGCGAGCTGGCACTTCCCAACATGATCCTACTTCGACGAGACCGTTCAAGATCAGGTGGTGGAGTTGCTTTGTATTATAACGAACGTCTTCAATGCACAGCTGTACCGGACACAAGGTTTGAGCTAGAGGACACCATGTGGTGTAGCCTTCGCTTGGAAACTGGAGAGAACTGTATACTTGGTGTGATCTACCGCTCGCCCAACTCTTCCGATGCCCACAATGAAACGTTGTTACAAATGATGCGCAACGCTGGAAATCTTAGAGGATGCCAACTGTTAATAATGGGTGATTTTAACCTCCCACATCTCTATACCAAAAGTGTCCATACTCAGCAATCCCTTGAGTACAAATTCCGTGAGATTATCACTTTCACTCCCCTATACAACCATGTCCATTCATTCACTCGACAAAGGGGCCTCAATGAATCGTCAATTCTAGATCTGGTTTTAACCTCCGAAGCAACAGCAGTGGAGTCAGTGCAGTATCATAGTCCTTTGGGGCTAAGTGACCATCTTGTGTTGTCCTTCGAATTCGTGTGCAACGCCAGAAGGGCGTCGGGCGACGTTAAGTTCATCAAGAGAGTCGATTACTTCGGCCTTCGCGGTGCCATTACGATTATGGAGGAAAAACATCTCGATCTTACGAATGCTGATACTCATTGTTCTAGTCTGTTAAGTTATATCGGTACAAAACTAGACGACAATTCTACCTGTGTTCCCAAAAGGAAATCAAGAACATTTTGCTTCAAACTTCGAAGCCGCACTCGGAAGTGGATAGCCATGCGAAATTCCGCATGGGCTGCACACAAAATAATACGAACAGACGCATCCTGGGAACACTTTCGTAGTTTTCGTAACAAGGTGACGTCCCTAATTCGAGAAGACAAGCAATATCACCATTGGAAGCTGATCGACCAGATGGAACGACATCCTAAGTTGCTGTACACCATCGTAAACACCGCGACCAAGGTTAAGCCAGGTGTATTTCCTATCCAGACAGAGAACGGACTGACTGATAATGTCAAGGATACAGCTGATGCCCTAATATCATTTTATGCGCAAGTATTTTGTCCAAAGAACGTGTCAACGCTGACGTCTTTGCCGCACCCACTACAAGTCGAATGCCTTAGCAACATCGAGGTAAATCCTACGGTTGTGCGAAAGCATTTACGCGGACTGAACGTTCGCAAATCACCAGGAGAGGATGGAATAACACCCGCTGTTCTGAAGTCATGCGAGCTGGAGCTTTGTGGCCCACTAAGTGGTCTATTCAGGCACTCATTGAATACGGGAACCGTACCAACTCAATGGAAAACCGGTGTTATCACACCAATCTACAAAGGGGGCAGTCGTTCTGATCCGGCGAATTACCGCCCCGTGACGCTTCTTTCAGCGGTTTCTAAAATTTTGGAACGCCTGGTGTGTGAACGACTTGTTGAACATCTCGAGAACCATCAGTTAATAACTTTCACACAACACGGATTTAGGAAAACATATTCATGCCTGTCTAACTTGCTCACGACTCTAAATGATTGGACGCAAGCACTAGACCAAGGGGGTTCCGTCCATGCCGGTTACTTAGATATATCTAAAGCATTCGACAGAGTGAATCACTCCTTACTGCTTCAGAAACTGCAGAATGTTGGCGTCATCGGAAACCTACTAACATGGTTCACAAGTTACCTGTCTGGACGCAAAGTAAAAGTCAGAATAGATGGTGAAACTTCTCGAACAATTGAAGCCACGAGCGGAGTCCCTCAGGGTTCGGTTCTCGGTCCAATACTGTTCCTCATATTTATAAACGATCTACCGAACTTACTAGCATGTAAGCTTGTTTTATTCGCAGATGATGTAAAAATCTGGACGAAGGTCAACTCTATCGAGGACTGTCATGTTCTGCAAGGAGATTTGAATAAGTTGCACCAGTGGTCAATCCAAAACGAACTGCCATTTAATTTCCGTAAGTGCAAAATGTTGCAAGTCGGAAAACCCTTTCCCTTTACCTACAAACTTGGCAGCCACCCGCTTGAATGGAGTACATCACAAAAAGATCTCGGAATCTTGGTGTCTGGCACTTTGAAGAACAGCCTACAGTGCGACGCCGTCTACAAGCGTGCGTGCAGCTTGCTAGGTTTACTGAAACGCATTTTCGGACGTTTCCCACCACACTCACTCGCGAAATTACTAAACACTTACATACATCCTGTCGTTGACTACGCTGTACAAGCTTGGACGCCATGGATGGAAAAAAACATCTCGCTCCTCGAACGAATTTATCACAAGGCAACCAAAATTGTTACCGGATTGAATAATTTACCCTTTGAGCAGCGACTGACCAGACTTGGACTGTGCACCCTCGAGCGCAGGCGTATCCTACACGACCTCACTCTGACATATCGAATCATCTATGCGAAATCCCACCCTCTCAAACACCTCTTCAAGTTTGGTTCGGTTGTCCCCACACGCAGCCACCCTTTGACCCTTCAAATCCCACACTCACGATTGAACTGTCGTCGTCACTTCTTCGCTGTTCGTGTATGCTTCTTGTGGAATAGCTTGCCGATAGATATCGTTACCTCGGCGAACGAGCACATCTTTAAACAAAGGTTACGAAACCTTATGTTGAGAACTACTGCGTTGGCCCCTACCTATTGATGTCCATATTTTTTTAACGCACGGAACTACCGTCCATCCAAAGATTCTTTTCCCTCAGTCTGTGTTGCCATTGAGGATTATTTTTGCTCCAACTATGAAGAACATGGATATGATCATACAAGTAACGATTTTTTTATTTATAATTTTTTATACGTATATCCTATGGTATTGTACAGCAATTTGCTTTTTTAACCATAAATCTTGAATCTTGAATCTTGAATCTTGAAAAAAATAGTATCATGTTGCATCCAATATCCTCTACTATATCGTTCATATACACCAAGAATAAAAGAGGTCCAAGCACCGATCCTTGCGGAACTCCACTCGTGACGTCTATTTTTCTCGATAAGGTGCTGCCAACGCGAACTTGGACGTGTCTATCAGTAAGATAGTCCCTTATCCAATTTAGCAATATTCCCGTTATTCCATAGGATTCTAGCTTTTTAATTAAGATGTCATGGTTGACTCTGTCGAAAGCTTTGGAAATACCGATGTAGCAAGCATGTACAGCCTCACCTTCGTCTAGTGCCTTGGTCCAATCCTCGAACGTGGTAAGAAGGTTAGATAAACAGCAACGACCTCTTCGAAAACCGTGTTGTGCTGCAGTCAAAATATTTTGGTTTTCAAAATGTTCTCTTATGCGCGCAGTCACAATGCGTTCCATTAATTTGGAGATCACCGGAAGTAACGTTACCGGTCTATAGTTTGCTGTGTCTGAACGGCTACCGCCTTTATAAATAGGAGTTATCATCCCTGCTTTCCATTGCGGTGGTAGTTTTTCCTTCATTTAAGCTGAGATTGAATATGCGAGTGAGAGGAGCAGTCAAAGCAACGCGACACCTGCGAAGTACGGCGGGGGTATTTTTGTCTGCGCCAGGGGACTTCTTTTCGTTTAGTCGACAAAGTTCCCGCACAACCATGTATTCGTTGATAGTCATTTCACTTAATAATTCGAAATGTGGTGAACTTGATGAAAGTTGATATGGTATACAACGCTTGGGATTGAAGACAAATGAGTAAAACGTTGCTAAAGCGTCGGCGGTATCTTGGGCAGTGTGGGTCAATCCATGAGGTGTTAGTACAGAGAATACACCTGGTTTGATCTTTGATCGTTCATTTACTATCTTGTAGAGAAGCTTAGGATTCTTTTCCATTTTCTTAAGCAAGTTCCATTGGAATTGCATGCGATCTTCTCTTACAAGAGTAGTGACTTGATTCCGTATCTTACAGAATCGTTTCCAAGTTTCTTCCGTACCAAACTTCTTATGAGTTAACCAAGACTCTCGCTTAACAGCTAACCATTTCTTCGTTCTACTCCGAATAACAAACTGGTTGTTGTAGCTGCATTTGTGTGGTACAAAAATCGAGTTTTCGTAAATCTTCGAATTGAGATAATTTAGAAACGAATTGTAATATGAGCCAGGATTACCCGGTTGCGTAAAAGGCTTCGATAAAAAAACTGGTAAATCTCCGGAGAGAATGCCGTAGGTATATGTCTTTTCTTTCAACTCCCTGTTGACTAGTAGGTGAAGCTGAGGTCAACGCTTACATACTATTTCAAGAAACCTTATTGAAACTTGTCAATATATATTTCGGGACACTGGTACAACATTCAGGAGACGCAAAACTCCGTTTGTTTTCCGAGCGATAAGTTGAAACTTGAGCAAGCTGGAGCTATAAAACTACCTGAATATTTTCATCTGCGATAAATGAACTCAAGGACGCTGCTGGATATCGATATTCAATCTATCATGATGCGTTCTCTCTTAGACTCATGGGTAGACGTTGCTTGTCTCACTGAGGTTTGCCTTCTCAGGCATTTTAACATACTGTTTAACGTCGCCGGAGTCGATCGTACATACGGGCTACTTTATAGTGGAATGGATGGATCTGGTCAGCACTGAGTATGGATTGCCCTCAGTGATTATGCCAAGGAAGCACTTATATTATGTGCGCCTCATTAACTAAGAATTTCACTTGTCCGCCAGATTGAGCTTTCTTGCAATATTACTATCGTTCCGCTGAAGGTGCCATCTTTATTTGCCAACCAAAATACTTCAGTCTGTTGTTGACAGAGTAACTGAAAAAACAGATTGTTTGTGGCCGGCAATTGTAACACACGTACCTGACCAGCATATGTTGCGAAAAGCCAAATCTTCGAAATATTCTGCATAGGTAAGCATTGCGATAACGGTAATCGATTTATCTAGTTTGCGGCCGAGGATCACTCGTGTTTTTGCCACACGAAATTCCAGCGCTCTAAGAAACAATTTATTAGATGGTACTAAAATGACGACTGAACGTCGAATTAGATTATTTCTATTTTGAATCGCGCAAACTGAATATCCTCGATGATGGACTGTATGTCATGTCGTGGAGATATAACTGGAAATGCAACAGTCACAGATCACAATCAGGTTCGTGCGTACTTCCGATTTTGCCTGTTAAACCGCCAAATGCAAACACGTAGAAGACGTTTAAACTTGGCAGCCTCAGGAAACTCGAACCAACGTATGAAATACATTTATCATAATGCTGAGATGTTGGGTGCGGGTATTGCCCCGGTTGACGAACCGTGATTAATGCTGAAAGCTTAACGGAGAAAAATGAAAATTGAAAAACCTAGGCACCGTAACTCGACACCGGCTAGGCTGCATCTCTCAAACGTCCATCGAGCTCTATGTCCTAGATAAAGCTGCTTGAATGAATGCTGCTTCTGATGATTGCCTTTTTAGGAGAGCTGTCACACGATCCGCCTTTTAGAATCGTGAGCTATACTGGGTGGAAAATGATGCAGTGCGCATGGCAGACTGTGGAAAACATCTTCGCCAGATTCGCAGCGCATCTGGAAGCTGCAATTTCAGCACAACCGTTGAAACTCAACGGGATAGCTGATATTTGACCTTAATTACTAAATAGATATTTGAGTGTAACATTTTATTCAGCTACTAAACTGCCAGTCAGCTTTTGGTTAGTCCCTAGTCGTGTTCTAGCGACTGCTTTGTCTTTTGGAACCCATCGTCTTGGCGCACAGAACAACGCTGGTATTCCGAATCTTATTTTTTCTGGAGTGAAGGCCTTATACAGTACAATCAAATCAGAAATATAATAGAGAGAAAGGGCACTACTGTTGTTCGACTTTATTTTGTACTTTGCTCTTAGTATGCACTTGTTTTTATATGTTGCGCGATATGATTTTTTTAACTGGTCAAGGTCTCTGGCCGGGCGACGTAGTTCAATCAATATAGACTTGATGCAAATAGACTTTTGAATAACAAGTTAGCATAAGATGGAATAAATAAAAGTGTATAATAATAAATGTGGAGAGACACTGGTCTGCTACAAGCTCTCGGTAGAGTAATAACTGGCTCGGTACCAAGCTACAGCTACCCTATCAACTGCGATACTTCACCAGAGTACGATAACTCGTGCGATTTGCAATGAATGAAGGACGGTTAATCTAAAGCTAATGATTGAATTTCCGTTAGAACTTGAAAATCCTTTGCTGTCACATTAATATCTTTACTTCACCAACTCTTTAGTTCGACTTGAGAGACGGATGTTTTTCCATCAGACTGGGGGGTGTTTAGCATCCTACCATACCCGAATGTTGATAGATATCTGTGTTGGATCTACCACGCAATACGACTTATCTATATCACAGCTAAAGTGCTGGCGACGATACCGCTTAATCGGTTCTCCGCAGTACGAAATATGCGCATTAGTGTCAACCAAGTTGTGTTTCGCCCCAGGTTCGTAGGCGTAGGCCAGACCGTGGTTGTTTATGGGACATCAAGATAACGGATGGGATCCCTTGAAGCTCTCTATCTTAATTGGAGCCTATGACAATTTACAAGCGCTCCGGTTTGCGTCTACCGTGAAGAATCACCCGCATTTAATTTACACACAGGAGTCACGTAACGTTGTCCGTTCTGTTGAACTATTTAGTAGACTGGATTATGAAACAGGTATTGGACCACTATCATGGGGTTCACGTTTTAACAGATCTCTGGATATTCTAGCTCAACTACGGTAAAATGCCGAAATGCTGAACAGGATTTTAAACCGCATTGGTAGCACTGCTGCAAAGGTCGGCATCTACATATACGTAGCAAAATCAAAGGCAATTATTTATACCCTTACATCAGGCATGCAGCAACTTAACGTTCAGTGTTTACGGATGGAGTACGTTCCGGTATTAAAATAAATCGGTTCAAGTATGTTGCCCAAAAGGCGAAAGTTGAAGTAAAGTTAAGAGACGGTCGTGCGTGCAATATGTATTTGCAGTTAAGAGGCACCCTTTGGTGAAGGCACGGAATAAGCCTAAAAATGATACGTGTTTATCGAGCAACAATCAGCGTGGCACTGCTTCATGGATGCGAGACGTAGCCACTGAGTTTACATGATGTACCATCTTTAGTAGCGTTCGTCCACTGGTGTATTAGCGCAATCATGGTCATCCGGTATACCGAACGAGTAGCTAAAGATGCCAATTGAGCCCGATTGAATGGATTACCTACGATTTCCGTTCACATCCATATATATATATATATGCAAATTAAAATTAAAATCGCGCAGTCTTCCTAGATAAATTGCATTTCTCTTGGTTCAAAACAAAATAAGGTCTACAATATATTTTCGTGATGACATCCCCATCGCTTACACATCACTACCGATTTCAGGCTGTTTGCTGTCATCATCTGCATACAGTAAGATCGGATTCACCGATCGTAGAAACAGCTGTATTTTTATAAACGAATGTATTCTTCTACGCCACTGTTATATATATTTGTTACAAAGAGCAAAGATGTTCAAATACAGAATCAAAAGTAATAAATCGTTTGGCAATCAAGACTCTTATAATCTAGCAATATAGTTTGTTGTTCACACCCCCTTTTCATACTCCACTAATGGTTTCTGACTGTTTACCGTCATCACCAGCGGACAGTGAGATCAGATTTACCGATCCTTGAAATAGCGGTATGATGGTAAAAAAAGGTATAGTTGTGTTTTTTTAAAGATATTTTTGTTCCATACTTTTATTACAATCATCAAATATTGATTAGAACGTGTGATTATTTCTGCAAAACACATTCCAATACTTGTCTGATGGCTATTTATACGTTGGTAGTTTAAACCTTGTACATTTATTTATCAAAATGGTTGCTATAAGGTGGTTTATCTTGGTTTCATTTTGCCTGCAAACGAAAACTATCATTGCCTTCGATATTACGGTCGTTCATCCAAGTAAGCGAGTAATTTTATCACCATATGAACTGATTAAAACCTTAATCGGAAACGTTGAAATCTCTCACAATTCGTGCTTTGGAAAGGAGTGTTTATTTTGTTTGATCTTTCTTATATCTAATAACCGAGAATCGATTTCATGAAAACCACATCTAGCAAAATTGCATCCTGAATGAAACAGGCGATTTATTGTAGCTAAATACTAAATACATGTTCATTTTATTTTTGCTGAAATATGTCATTGAAATGTCTTACGTTATTCCGAGGTGCCTTATAGTTGGAAAAATTGGTAGGCATCAAAAATACTAATTATAATTAGCATCACTCAAATGCTGATATCTGAGAGTTCAAGCTCTTGTTCTCAGTTGAATCACCAAACGTTCAGCGGTATAGCCTCTTCATCACACAGGATATTAATCATACATAACAACTGATCACATCATTTTTCTACGTCTTTACAAAAACTGTAGTTTCGTTATTTATACGAAATGATGTTCGATTCCACAGTTAAGAAGGATTATTCATAACATGATTCGTTCGCACATTTTACCTAATCACGTTTACTTCCAATTATGCATCATGATTTTTTTACACGACTTTCAATTAGTGCAGCTCAAACCATGTGAACGAAGTAATGTGCTGCTCACATCCTCCACACTTGAACACCACTACCGTCATCAGGTGGAGACAGTAAGATACGTTTTTGTGAGACTTGACATAGTCTATAAGTGGTTAACAATGTTATACATGAATGTCAATGTTACATATAGTTCGCACAATGAACCACGGATTTCAAACACAGAATCACATAGTGATTCGTGGTCAAGCACTCAAGGCGCTTATGGATGACCAAAGTGATGTGTTGCTCACATCCGCCCGGACTAATACGCCAATACATGTTTCTGGCTGTTTGCCATCTTCAGGTTGAGACAGTAATATAAGGTTCAGTGAGCTATGAATCAGAGGATAAGTGGTAAACAATGTTATACTTGAATGCCATTGATACATTGGCTTCGAACAACGAACAACGGTGTTCAAACACACAATCACTCAAGGCGCTTTTGTATGACCAAGTTAATATGTATTCATTTTTTAATAATGGTATAAATAGTTACTCTTAGATAATTTCATTTAAACATTCAAATTATAGCACAGGTTTCTTCCAATTTTCAATTATTACTCCTATGATGATCTCTTGGAGATTGCTGCATCATATTTAGCAGCGCCCTTATTCATAATTTTCTAAAGTAATTTTTACTTGAAAAAGCAACTGTTAGAATGTTGATATGATTTCGTGAGTTTTCAAATCAGCGAATTTGTTTATCCAGCAAAATTTGCGAATGAATTAAACACTTAGTTTGCAAAATTATTTCAATTAATCCAATTATTCATTTTAAAATCAGCGTCAACATTTATATGTATATATATCTTATGTAAAAACCAAGTCTCATATAGATGCTCGAGTAATTTTTATTGCAATGAAAGAATATAAAATTAAAGAAAATAACTGTAGTACATCTTGTAAGGTCAAATAAAAAATCTTCCAGGTTTGAGCAATGTTTTATGGTTTTAGCCGAATGCTACGACGATAAACTTACAACTGATTTTCTTAGCATTGCACTGGATTTATCATTTGATAATTGTATATTTGAGCTATTGTTCATTATATTTGCTCATAGTAAAAGCAGTTTATACATTGATTCGAGACCAGGCATGTCAACGAATTTATTTTTGTTTCAATGATACTTATCATTTTCAAATACCTCTTGTTCATCAAACTTTCAGCTGAGAACATCATTGAGTTTGTTCCGACGGACGTCATTTATATCAAAGAAGGTGATGTACCGCAATTGAAGTGTACGATTAAGTACAGGGGAGACGTTAGGTGAGTAAGGATTTGAGGTTTTAGATCTCCAATTGTCGTTTGGACAATTTATATTACTAATAAATTATCTATTCAGGAAATGTAAGCAAAACTTGCGGTATTCTGCAGCACCAATATTTTTTAATCTCACTCAGGAAAACAGATTAAATGTGTACTTCGCTCTTTAATAAAAGTGCGAATTTTCTGACGCATTTTTAGGCAGAGTTTCGTCCTTTTGAGACACAAAAATCAAAGTCTACCAGACAACTGGATTTTAGTTAGTAATACAGAAAACATTTATCATACTGAGCGATAAACTGAATTATATTTTGTAATCTGCACGTCTTGAGCATTTGAGAAAGCGTGAACAAAATTTAAATCCGCCGTACCCCACCGTTGGATACGTTTGGCATTTCGAAACTATTCAATTTCCTAATTCCATATATATTTAAATGGTTTCAAATAATTTGGTTGAACCAAATGTCCAATTTTGCATGCATTATTATAATACACATCGCACTAAAGATCCAGTTGTGTTTATGTTCATCAAGTATGGAGAGTAGTATATGTTCGGGCACCTCATGACTTAACAAATTGACTGAGCAAAACTTAGGCGTCTGTGAGCGGCACTTCACATTTCTGCACTGTTTTAAGATTAGCGTATACTTGGCCTGCTGTCAATACTATTTTTTGGAGAACGCAAACCGACTATGATACCACCCGCGATTTTACAAGTGTTTCAGAAATATTGCACTTCAAATCACAGCTACTAATTTTCAAGAAATTCAGTTCTGTATAAATATTCGTCATGAGAATGCCTTGAGGAAATAGTACGTCCCCATCCTAAAACAAATAAATTTTCATGTGTCAATTATGTTACATTTTCATTCTTACACAAATACTTCATTTACAGTGCACTTACACAAGGTTGGATTCAAATGAATAATTTGCAATTTATCCCGAATTCCGTTCCACCTCAAACGCATCCATCAGTGACTAAGACGTATGTCTACACAAGTCCTGGAAATAAGCCGTTGGAAGAAGGTGATTATGTATGCAGTGTGACGGGTCCATTTGGAACAGCCATCGCGAACAAGACTACGCTGAAAATAGACCGTAAGTCCTTATCATATTCTGTTACAGACATAATTGAAACATGTATTCTGAAAAGTGAAGCTGTCTCTCCAATCAGCAAGTCTAAATTCAGTATTATTATTACCAGGATGTAATGTGATTACACTATGTAATGCCCTAACAATGAAACCTAATTTGGAGTTTGGCAAGAAACGTCTGTTAATTACTTAGAGTAAGCCGATTCTGCTGCTTCCATGGATAAAGACTGCTCCGAAGTGTGAACAGTTCTTCAAATTACAGCAAACCTACATACAAATGTATTTCGCGATAGCGCATGACAGGCTATTGCGTATATAAACCTAAATTGTCTTTCTAGTTGTCAGAGGTTACGCTTAAGGAAATTCCAAGAGAGCTTGTTTTGTATCGGTTAAACTATCAGCTTATACAGGTCAGTTCGTGAAACTAGAAAATTATCACAACAGTGCAAATTCATTTATTTTTTAGTTCATTGGCGATGACAAAATTTGTTTATCGTAATAGTTAACGTTGATCATTAATAAATAATAAGAACTGGATTCGACCCAGTTCTCAACATATTTGGACTCTTGGTTTCGATAATTCGAGTAATTAGATTTCTATTATAACATTCGCTGTGCGTTATGAATAAAAAATTGTGGCAAGTACGTAGATTTCAATTGTAACAAAAATAAATTTGAAACTTTTGTTGGAGCATATTTGTCGTTCCAAACTTATCCAACTTTGGCTAAACATTTTAGAATATGTTAACTAATTATACACTAATAAGATGCATGTAGATCGTGATCCGCACTACTTAAAATATTCAAACAACGCGAAACTAGTCGTATATATGTGTGATGGAATAAATGCCAATATGGTTATTCAATCATAGGGCCTTTTTCACAAAACGCCGAATCTTAAATTTTCTCTTTCGATTAATAAGGTTCGGCGGAATATAGAGCGATTTAAAACTCGGCGTTTGGAATAATAACTTCGTTTGATAACGAGATGAATCGGACGGGAATGCAGAGCACATCTTCTGGTTTTACTTTAAACGATCTTTATGATACTTGACAGTAATGTTTACGTCAGTAAGGTTAATTCTCAGGCCCCGCACTCCAATTAACCACAGAAAAGTTCAAATAGATTGTAGAAGATCTCAACGATTGATCATAATTCAACATACCTAACGTAATAAATACATTTTGAACGAATAAATACGTATTGTTCAGGCATGCACACGTACATATTCAATTCAGTTTTCTTTAGGCAGGTGTGCTCTTATGTTCACAAGGAAGTTAATCACTTATACTCAACATCCACTGACTTGTAGGTTTCTCTAATCATGGAAAATGTCTCCATGAGTAGACTTTATTGGTTTAAAGACAGCCACACAGTCATGTGCATAAAGTGATGATTGATAATCCCTTATCCATGTGAAAATATAACGGTGATGCATGTCAGTGAAAGCATCAAGGAAATTGTCGTGCTGACGTTTTTCTACTCGTTCACGAAACTTGATTCTATACAAGGTGTACACACCCATCCACGTTTTCTGTGCTCAAGTTTCATAGAATCCGAAGCTATTTACGTCGCGCCGACCGACATCTTTTATGATTGAAATATTTTGCGATTAATTAGCATTTGAGCAACCGGTAAATGCTCCCGCTAAAATGATGTCTCTGTTAATGATGATGATGATGATGATACAGTAGATCTTATGGCTCCTTTTTAAGTGAGATGTAGAATATTCATGGTGCATACTGAAAATCATTTGTATCACAAGTTGGTCAACTCAATTATCGCATATTTTTAATCGATATGTCGCAGTTAGCGTTGCATGGAATGTTCATAATACCATAATCAAATCACTCTGAGCGCGATAATTTTAAGTTTCCTAGTTATTTGCTCGTTGATTCATGTTAATTTAATGATCGATATCGCCTTAAGACATTCCACAAATTCAGTTAAATAATTGTCACGTAAAAATAAGTCGTAATATATGGTAACGGTTGTACTATTTTATAGTCATATGGTCTATAACATTCACTTAGCAAATCATTATTTTGTGAAGGTTTACAATTTGCTAGCCGAATAACGATGAATCAGTGTTATATAACTTTTATTGATTGAACAAATTGTAATATTTTTCCACAGTTTTATGTCATGCTGGGTTATTGAATACAATGTTTACAATAATATATTGTGATATTTCTGATCACTAATCACCAGTTATATAGCTGTGGTATTCATTTGAATACTTGCAATTTGAAAGTTTAGTTGTCCCGTATTTTAGAAAATATTTATACTCCAAGAAGAACCAACAAACTGTTGGTCGGGGAATCCATAATTTTGATTTGCGTATCGCTCGGAAATCCTTTGCCTACGTACAAATGGACGTTTACCTCCGTAGAAGATAAGGCCAAAACGGTCGCGATTGAACAAGTAAGATTTACAATAATTCAGTATCAACTTTATCGCATTGATTATACAGTGAACACTTCAAGCATCTTAAACAATATTAATAAACAGAATTTGGTTAGAAATTAGAATAAATGATAAACATGTCATTGTTGTGAAACAGAGAATTTAATGGATTATCTTATAAAAATTCATTCGCGCGATTAAATCAGCTCTATTACATTAAGGCTATGCTTCTGTATCCGCTAGCATTGAATTTAGCACAAACGTTTTCGACGGTAATTCTGTTAATCACAAAATGTATTTCGGACAATAGATGTGAGATTTTTCTTCTAACTTCAGGCTCGATTGCCCGGAATAACTTTAGAACAAAAAGGAGCTGCTTTGCATATCAGCAACATCCAACCACAGCATGCTGGATCATATAGATGTGAATCACCGCACCCACTCGGTAAAAAACAGAAAAAATCAGACTATTACATTTTAAATGTACAAAGTGAGTTGTCAAATGTTATTTTACTTTGCATCCAATTAATTTTAAATAGTTTTTAAGCAAAATATTACTTTCAAAACACAAATGTTATTTTCGCAATGCGCTTCGATAGATAACTGTACGATGATCAAAAACGACACATTGCAAAATTCATCGAAAAATTAAATCGCTTTCAAGTTTGAACAATATGTTTATTTCAGACTATCGAGTTTTGACATAGAAGCGTTTTAGACCAAAATATTTTCATGAAAAGGAATAAGGCGGATATGGGATTAAGCAAGACAAATGCAAATATTTTTAGATAGTTCCGAAACCATTATATGCACTGAGCTTGTTAAGATAGACTAGCTATTAAAAATTCAAGTGACGCACTCAATCACATTTTGTAAAAAAATAATAATGATATGGATTGTAGATGGTTTTCATCAAAGTCGGGTGGCGTATTTACCTGTATGGCTAATCAGTGCACGCACAATGTTTCATGTGTCTAAATGTTCGTGGGCTGCATATTGTGGGAATTTTAATCCAGAAATATAGGTGAAAACATTCTAACGAAAACTTTTTATTTCAACCGCCTCAGCGATAATTTGTTTTCAATACCTTGGCTTATTACATTTTTGAGGTCAAACGCCACTCGCAAGCGTTGAATAACGAAACATTCCAAATCTAGACTAGAATTCTATGTCAATCCTTCTTAGTGGTTAATAGTACTCGCTAACTCGGTGGTTATGGTATGGTGATGCTCTTTCGTAGCTTCAAATTCTGACTCATAGCTTAGTACACAATAGTAATACGCTACTTCGAAGACGTGCAGTTATTATCTAAAACATTCTGGCGTATTTTAGTAAGCGTATTTCTGCAAATATCATTCCATATCGGCTGCACAAAAACTATGATTATGTTTTCTATTCAAAGTTGTGGATTATATTTATAAAAACTGTTCAATTTAGTCGAATAACGGCGATCGGATATTTTCAGACCTGTTGTTTGTGTTCAATTTTCAACCACATTGATACCAATACAGAATGTTAAATGCAATCGGGAGTTATTTATCTTTCAAATAGATTAGCAGTTTGCCTAAATATCGTTTTACCGTAATGCAGGCAAGCCAGCAATTCTTACAATTCCTTCGAATACTGAAGTTCTTATGGATCATAAGGCATCGGTTTATTGTTACATCGATGAAGTACGAACCGTCCCTACAGGCACCGTTAGCTGGCTAAAAAACGGTGAAAAGCTTTCTATGAACGATGAAAATTTACAACTAACGAAGGATAATGTGAGTGATTGATTACCAATATATTAATTTCGTTTAACATTCACCATTTATTTAATTATCTTCAAATTTGTTTTTATCATTATGCTGTAGTAAATATTTAAATAGTACAAGCAATTCATATTTAATTTCAAATGATATTTATATATCATTATTATGCTGGTTCACGAGTTTAGGTTTTACATTGTTCTGGCCCTACTTCGGTCGATGTCGTTCTTCAACATACATCACAATCGCATGAATTTACATGTTCTATAAACTCTCGAATGAACAAACATTCCGATTCTGGAGGAACAATCTATCTTGTAGCGCTTGCAACGATAGGCAGAACTCAGACGTTGGGGTCATTTGCACCCTTGCGGCGAGATCTGCGTACAACAGTAGAAAGCTGTATCGTCTCCTCCCCAGCTGGTGGATAACATATTACACATTGCCTCCAATTGAGGGGTCAAGAGCTACGTTTACTTAAATCGCGGCACATTGCCAAGACCCGAAATCTGCACCAACTCTGGAATGAAAATCACCCAATACCACTACACCTTTTATTTGTAGCACGTTTTAGAGGACTATTGTGAGGTTATGATAAAAAGCGTCTTTTTCAGCAGGCGTCGCACAGAGCGTCGGTGCACAAACGTCGAGCAACGTAATAGTACCAGTAATGCATTTCGTATTTAGAGTCCAAATCCGTTCGCTCCGGTAGCTGCTCGGTTTTGCAGCTTTTACTCGGCTGTTTCGCACAGAAAATCCAACTTCAGGCACATCAGAACCCTTTCCTTTCAAAAAAATGTTTAATCACGTTTTGTTAGTATACCAGTGTCTTGTAATCTCATTCATTGCAGTAAAACCACGTACACATTCAGCCTTTCTAGCTCAATGCTAATCACAGCTGCTTTTCTTACGCCTCTGATATTCGAGATCTTGTCATCAAATCCTGAAAGCATCAACACTCAAAGTTCACAGTGTCAGAACTGACCTTTGCTGTTTAGTAATTCGTTTCGCCGGTGCGGAATAATGCAGTATGCTGATCGGTTGATTCCTAAACCCCATGCACCTAATGATGAAAGTACACTGTTGCTAAATGGCACATCATCGACTGGGGCTTCCCAGTCTAATGAAACCTAAACATTTCTCACACCATCAGTATCAGCCCCATGAAATCTAAAGAGATCCGGACGGGTAGGAGTTAGATAGACAGGGATTTTATAGAAAATTGTGCACAAACCACTCAAAACGTAGGACCAACGCTTTCGAACACATAAATTGAAACACAATAATTCATTGTGCAAAAACAGAAAGCTGAACAATACCTATAGGATGATAAGGCATATCAAGTAAAAATATATAATCTTCCAAATAACATTAGGGCCAGTCGTCATATATTCATCGAGTTTAGGAGCGAAAACCTCAACAGATTCCGAGCACATGATGGTGTGTATATGTGTAAGTATGCAATGTTTGCAATGTATGTATGTATGCTATATGTATATGCAATCGAAAATGCAGAATGGTTAAATCCATTTAAATGTTTTCGTTTTTATTATGGTCATTGTTATTTCGAAACCTTTTGTAGAGGATGTATTTCTGGATGCAAGATTTTGATTACCAATAGTTGGTCGCTATGTATCTGTTGTTGTGCAAAATTGTGTAGATTTAGTTTTATTATTCGAACCTTGAAATTCAAGCTTCGATTGAACTTTCGTGAACGAGGATAGTAATATTAACATAACAGTGTTCTTGCGACTTTTACTGACATGCGTAATAACAACATACATGTTTAAGCAAATGCTCAATGTTAGATTGCAACAAAACACTGTTTCTGGACATAATCTGGAGAATAATTATTCACTGCGACATCTGCTCTCACGAATCTTAGCATAAGAAACGAAATGCGGGTTGACGAGGATATTATTAAGGGTTTCAAGCTGATCGTGAGATGTGACCGTTTGGCCAACAGGAGATTTATGACAATCGGGATGTGGCGTCTCAAAAACAATCCGTTTCGGAAGTCGGTGGTACGGAATCCGTAAAACCTATCCTAACCAGCGTAACCTATTCGTGTTGATATGCTTCTCTACATTAACTAAAAGTACTTTTTTCGATGAGCATCATTGCGAATGCTAACTCACCAAACTTCCTTCGGTGATATCGCTTTTCAAAAACTGCGAGAAGCTTAATGTGCTATTCACGCATGGTCGAACTTTCGCAAACAGAATAATACACCTTAAAGTGTGGCTCTACATTTGAATGACAGAGATAGTCCATTCTGACACCAGTCGTGAACCAAATTACGAAATGCCCTGCTTGCCTTAGAATAATATAGGCTTGCTCCAATGAATCATGGTTGGCTTGATAATGTGACCACTCGTAAAAGAGGTCTATTATAAGGTATACATAATCAACACATGTTTATTGTTTTCTCTGTTTAATATTTAGTTGGCACATTTTTAATTGTTATATTTTAATCTGATCGGATTCTTAGTTTCAAATTAATGTGTTATCTACAATGGTCATTTAATCATTGTATTCTACTTTAAAGTCACCGAGTAGGCTCATTAAGATTAAGTTGATCGAATGAAACTTTGCGAAGAACTTCATGGCCACACTTACACGGAAGTTGGATACAAAGTTCTTAGAACAACCTACTGCATATGCGTGTGATTGAATGTTTGAAAAAATTGTTTTTCTTTTAAATCATGCTATGTTATTTTACTCGAATTACCATATTTTTATAATCAGAATTAAACGTTCTCATATGCTTATTTCTTAGATGAGCATATACACCATACAATATAAGCGAAAAATACAATATTACTTGAAATATAATACATATATATTCATTCATTTTTTCAAAACCCCCGACACATATTCAACAATTTTTGGGATAGACACTCTTGGTGGGCAACTTAAATATGGGATATTCCGCAATGGTGCAATGCAACTATTCAAACGAAAACGGTTGGGCCATTCAAAATGCGTATATCAAAACTTTAGTACCGAGGCCTTTCGTTCTCACTAATGCAAGTCTCGACGAAGTTGCGATCGCGGAGGATCCCACAACGTTGGTATGCAAAGAGACTGGTGAACCGTTACCAAGCAAAAAATCGATTCTACATAATACCGAGCGCCAAGGCCAAACCATTCAGATAGTAAGTAATATATTTTTTAATTATTAGTAATAAATTCTAAAAAAGTTCAAAAGTAGAAATGCAAAACGTATTGGCATTCTATGGTTTTCTTCATTTAAATTTAGAGCAAACCCCATGATTATATAAACAATCATTTCTCAAGAAACCATGATCGATGTTTTTGTGTTCATATACTAATTTGACCGAAATTCATCCTCGATTCATGGGACAAATTTAGAAATGTAGAAAATCAAAGATATTCGTAAAACGTGACATACACTTATTCATTTTTCTTAATTTTGATATGGAACAGTGATAACCCTTAAAAATATACAAATTGTGCATAGTGTATAACATTAATTATGTAATGCTTCGTCATATAACTCATTATTTGGACTCGCGGTCTTCATTTGACGAAGACAGCAAGAAAAGTGTGGTGATGTGTAAATGAAGGGGATGTTAGCACCACGCTATTATGATATTTATTTCTTACTTTCTTAAATGGTCGTACTAGTTTACTTGGCATAATAAAGACTATAACTAACAAACGAGAAAGGATTATATGTTGCGGCTTTGTACAAATATAATTTTCCACTTGAAATTTAGAAAAAAATAATTTCGGAAAGAAAAAAAATGAATTTCAGTTAGATAGTAATGAGAAAACATTTGCATGTGAATAAAAATAGAGTTAATATCTCTTACGTGTGAGTTAAAATTTTCAAAACGTTTCAGAAATTACAGTTTACATCTTAGCGTAATATTTCAACGTTTTTCTTCCGTAATGCTTCTCCAATATTTGATATACATTTTTACTTCCAAACAGTATGGGAATATTAAAGATTCCGGAGAATACGAATGCTTATCAGAAACCGATTTGGGGGATGCATCAAAAGACATTGTGCTATATCTTTTCGACCAGGAGGGTCCACAAATATTTTTTCATTTCGAAGAAAACCGTGGATGGGGTCGCTTGATATCAGCAGAAATAGATGGAATCCTCACTGCCTATGCATTCCACGAGGGTGAACTGAAAATTCATTGTGCAAAAATGAAGAATAGGAGAGGCGTACATCCGACATTGTAAGTTATATAACGTCGCAAAGGAAACAAAGTCAATACAACGTTGAACTAAGAATGAGCTTCTGAACAATGAATGCATTGAATAGAAATACGATAATCATCATCTGTGCATTTAAAAACCATTTCATTTCATAAAATCACACTCCCAGTTGACATCTTGGCATTGTTTCAACTAATTACAATAAACTAAAGAATGTTTAACTATATTTAAACACAAACTGTGACAGTAAAGAATTTAACTGATATATATATATATATATATATATATATATATGCCTTGACCATTGGTCATAATCTGTCTAAGCCTGGGCAACCTGACTGTATGTTAGCCCATGTGCAGTCTCTGACTGTACGGCATTTTGCCTGGATCAGGCTTGTGCTTTCATACATCTCGAAGATCATTTCACATTATGATTTGCAAAAACGCACCTGAGTCACTCTAGGTAAAGACAGAATTGAAAGCTCACCTATAAAAATTGTCTAGAAGCAAAAGATCTTTTGGGAGCCCTGGTGTTTTGCACAATGTATAAACGGTTGTATAAGGGCGTTCATTATTAGCGCGAAGGAACCAGAAAATAAATTCCTATAAATATTCGTAGAAAGCGATTTTTAATCACCTTCACAAACTAGATGACGTTGTAACTACCATATACCTTGTGAATAATTATTAAGACGACCATTTTCACCGCGGTGTACTGCTTAAACGGCCAGATTTACACTGTCCTTTAAAAGTCTGGGACACGTGTTTAGTAGTTAATTGTGTAAATTAAATGAACCTGTGTTCGAGATCGCTTGATCTAGGTGGATATAGTTGCTACTCAATGGGTAGATTATCAAACTTAGTAACCAACGTTGTGCCTAATGAACATTTTTGTCGAGTATCAAAAAAATGTTTACTACATCGGTGTTCAAGCTTGCTCTGAAAAATCTTTGTCTGGGTGTACGTATTTATTGAATACTTTTTTCAATGAATTTTGCGGGAACTGTCCGAAAATTGGTCTACGTGAGCTCGGTGTGCATCCCGCACGCTTAATCTTAGTCTCGTACTGACGATTTATTTTCACAAATCAGTGTGATTTATGAATTCAATTGTTTTATTAACGTCGTGGAGAGTTTGGTTTCATTAATTTATCCAACAAACTAAGCCTGTGGTATTTTGGTTCTTGTAATTATTGGTAGCATCTTTACTCTTATGAATATGGCTTTTTATTCATTTTAAATTGGTAAAACAACGCTGAAAACCATTTATTTGGGATAAATTGTATGCATCCTATTCCAGAACACGCAACAACGATGGACACGAAGTCGACGGTCAGCGCAGTTCAACATCATTAATCATCGATCGAAACCACTATGGGAACGTGTATCAATTTTCGTGTTTGGATGCGGAATCTAATGTCGTCGGTTCTGAATATTTTTTGGAAATCTCTTCAGGTGATTACACTATCTATTCACTATTATTTTGAACATTAGTCAAATTACAATGTTTCGATCATGAGAGCAATAATACCAACCTAAGAGATACAACACTTATAAGTATAATATTAATCGTTCCATGCACACGAAAACGAAACTTTTTGTTAAACGTTCAAGGTACATTTATTCACAAAAGAACATTTAACATATCATGAGTAAATGCATACGAATGACCATTCTTTTTCAAACGTTTCTTGTTTCAGGCTCAGAACACATCGCATTCACGGTTGAGCAAAATAACGAGGACAAGTTGAGCTTTATTGTGTGTCTCACAAATGTAAAACTTGTCAATTTAAACAAACAGATTCGAAAAACCGAGCGAGATAGTGGGGAGACTGCCCTCTGTCCAGCTGCGTACACTTTGCTTTATAAACCAATTGAGGAAGAAAGAATGCATTCGAGACAATTTGACTGCGAACAACGTTGTGTCACCGTTGAGGCTGAGTTGAAAGGTTGGTCTATCCCCAATTAGTGTATTACTCTATCATCAGTGGGTTGAACATCAATGAACACAAAATACCTTCTGTCACTAGGCTAAAGTTAATGTTTTTCAACACCTGTTTTTCGCTGCACTGATCAGAATTTTTAGGATAATATTGCTATAGTACTACGGAAATTTATCTCTTATCAGTAGTGTCCGAATAGTTTGAATTGATTTAATACCTAACTGTTTTGGCGATAACATCAACGCGTGTGTTTAATTCGGATATACGAAGAGTGCTGAGATATCAGCACAGAATCAAAGTAATACGGCACCATCTCATTTTCATTTATAAAATTGTTTCTACTGCTGTACACACTCGAAGACACTTATTACATGTGTGTAGTTAGAAACTGACATGGGGTCACATCGTACCATTGTACATAACAAGTTGATGTATTGATTGTAGGCGCCGTTTTTCAAGTATCTTTCAAACTTCTTTCTGGAATACTTAACTCTCCATGCATGATGATATTTTAAACACAATTTAACTTAATTGATCAAATAATCATCATTTGTTTGCCATACACTTGCAAAACTCTACTCGTTATGAAATTTGTCATTATGTGGGATTTTGAATGCTTCGTATTGTTAAACATTTATATCGATAATTTGAGAGTGTAAATCAACGTTAAATAATATTGACAAAGTCTTTTAGCGAAAATGTTTAAAATACCACCGAGAGGACATGATTTTAGTGGTTAAGCATTAACTTTCTTTAAAAAAATCATATTTTCGAAATGCAATCCCCGGTCCTGGTGTTTACGGGACATTTAAACATGTTTTTAATTGAATATCAATACCTTTTTTTACTTGCCTAACTTGATTAAACTTTTGAGAGAGAGCATTAAAAACCGAAGACAACTGTCCTGATGATCGTGGATTACACCACATCTCATTACTTCTAATATTATCTGACAATTTCCTTACAGAAACAAACTACACGATTCAAGTGCAATTAGCAATGGAACCGTTCCCGTTGCTCACATCGAATGCTTTTCATCTGGAATTTGTCAAACAAAAGAAATTGAGTTCAGTTGCAATGTTTGGCCTCGTTTTCGCCTTGTTGTTGATAATTGCTGCGGCGGTGGTTGGCGTATTATTCATGAAGCAAATTTTAATTCGCGTTCTTAAAATTCAAGGAAAATACAAGAAGGAAAAATTACACGAAAAAGATATTGAACTTGAGTTGAAGGTTTAAATGTTCAATGTCGCGCTTTCACATGCTGAGCATTTGTAAACTCATTTTTAACGCTGCATTCGCTGGATTTTTTTTAAATACAAATGAATTAATCGTATTGTCATTATTATCAAAAAAACTGGGAGTGTAATTGAATAGAACTTCATCCAATAACTAGAATTCAATTTAACTCAAGTCATGGTCTACAGATGATATAGCTTTACAAAAACCACTGAAAAATCTAGAAATTATGAATAACATAGTGAGTCAGGAATCAGGTGAAACTCCATAGGGCTGAAACTGTTTTCAGTTGGTTGGATGGGGTCAAGATGGATAGTTTACTTCGATACAAGGGTTCATCCACACACTCAAGTCCTTCAACTTGTCAGTGCTTTTCAAGAAAATGGAAACCGAGGTTGTGATAGAACTCGGAATGTCTACAAACGGTCAATACCTTGCATTGTCTGACATTGAAAGGTAGTTCATTTCTAACTGACAAGTTTTGTAAGGCATCGAGTTCCAGCTGAAGCTGTCTGGAATCCTCAGCTGTGCGTTCTTTCGTCCACAGCTTGATGTCATCCGCAAATGAAAACATTTTACAGCAAATACGTTTAGGTAAGTCGATTACATACATCAGAAAAATAATTGGTTCAAGCAATTACATACACTCGTTACTGCAATAGATCGTGACAAAGCACCATCAACACTTACTCGAATGACACGGTCGCAGAGATAATCCTCCAACAAGGCTAGTAATGAACCCTTGATGCCGCATTGCTCCATTTTAGTAGAAACCGACTGTGGTTGACAACATCGAATGTTTATGCATATCAAGATAACAATCGTGTATGGTGAGACCTTTGTCTACAGCTTGTGCTCAGTCATCGATTGCGAGCAGAAGGTTCGAAAGGCAAGATGGTTTTTCCGAAGCCGTGTTGTTCGACTGCGAGCAAGCAATTGTGTTCCAGATGTTTTGTGACGGTGTTTGCTACGAGGCGCTTCGGTAGTAGTGCTACAGGTCGATAGTTAGATACTTCGTAACGGTGTCACCCCTTGGTGGATGCTACAAATGAAGCCATTCTTTTAATCACAGAGAACTAAATTTTGAGTTCAAGATAGGATAAACAATTAGATGTGGGGCGTACACAAATAATAGGGACAGTTTTTTAGAATCAGCGGATAAATTTGTTAGGCTCCGGAGAGTTTTTCCCTTTGAGATTTAGCAATGTTCGGAAGACGCTGCTCTTATTGTATGTATTGAACGGACGTATATTTCGGCGCTCCTGCGATTTTGAATCTACTTCACTCCCGGTTTGTCGTATCTGGATATTTTATACCTTTTCGGATTCCTCTCATAACAAGCATTGTGAACACAATATTCTTGGAGAGAAAACACGCAATTTCTAAAGAAATTCATCCTTTACCTTCTGAACCAAACTGAACGCACGCGTGCAAGTTTGAGTAAACTACGGAATATTCGACTGATTTTACGACTGTTCGAAAGAGCTCGAACTTCTACTTCGCTTTTAACCTTGGACCACAAAATCGGATCCAATTTTGAGGAGCTACGCGGCTTTTTACCCATACTACACTAGGCGTGATTTTTCACTCACCTAGTTCGTTTCATCCGCTACGAAACCCGTCTACACATCATACGGACCTACACGAACACACCCACTTACCCGAACCATCGATCGATAATTTTTCGCTCCGGTGCCATGACCTCAAAAACGAAGCCCATTGACAGCGGTCACGTGTGCAAACTTTGTCGAAAGGCCGTAAGCCGCAAAGCCCGACAGGCTAATTGTTTTGTTTGTCGTGAGAAGGTTCATATGAAGTGCGATGCTACTTTGACCGTCGATGCCCTTACTGTTATCAATGCAGACGAAATTCCAGGAGTTTGCTACATCTGTCAGACATGCAGATCTCAATCGAGAAATTTTACGAAGACAACTGTGAGCACACAGACCGACGCGGATACGAAAATTTTATGTTTAGAGAGTAGTGTACAAAGAATCGAAGGTCTGCTAAACGAGCTACTGATTGGTAAACTCGGATCTAGAGCAGATTGTGAACATCATGTCTCTTTCCCGGTTATAGAAAGGCAGCAAACCGAAAAAGATGATGATCAACCTGTACACAAGCGCCCACATAATTCGAAACACTTTTCTGACGCGAACTCCTCTGTCACTAAAACGGTTACGAAGACCAAGATGCTGGCTCATCGGGTGGTTCCGCTCAAACAATCGGTTTTAACACCTAATGTTGCCGCCCCAAAGATCGCAAAAATCTCTCTGTAATCTGTACCAACATACAGGAGTCCAGCGAGACACTTCTGGTGAATAGACAACGATACGACCTAGAACAATGGTCCAAACTTTTTACGTTGATGGGGTTGGAAACGATTAAACCTTCAGCTGTTACACGTTTGGTTCGCCACCAAAGCTCCC